>JASJET010000396.1:0-226593 GCA_034092305.1 Diaprepes abbreviatus
TACAATAACTTGAAAGAAATTAATCACATTAAAACTGACCAGATAGTCAACGAATATCCAATAAATATGGTAAATAAAATGCTGAAACAACGCAGGAATAGGACAAGATCGACAACGAACAAGGAACAAAAATCAGTGTCGAACATCCCCTATATTAAAAGCCTTTCGGAAAAAGTTAGAAGACTAGGAAGGAAGGATACAACATTAACGTTAATTCCAATTCAAATAGCTCCTTGAGAAGTCAGCTGACTAAATTCAAACCAACATCTTAAAGGGACGTATCAGGTACCATCTAAATTTGGAAGCTCATACGTTGGCGAAAGAATGAGACCATTTGAAGTTAGAATCAAAGAGCATCAAAAAAATACATCTCGTGGAGAAATAGAGAAATCTGGTACCGCTTATCACGCCCGGATCCAATTACATCATCAAAAATGATCGGAAGGCAGAATCCTAACCGAAAACAACACTGGAGAAAAGGAAAATTCAAAGAAACCGCGGTTATACATTACAACCCGAATTGCTTTAATAAACCATCTTTACGTATAAGAAGAATGTGGGGCATACTTCTAATAATTGTGAATTAAAAATAAATGAGCCACAAATGGAATTTTAGCGTAGCATGTATGACTGCGTTCATTTCGGTCACGCCCCACTGCATTTACTAAAATGACAAATTAACAGTTGTTATCACTTTATTTAAAGTTTCAATAGCCCATAAATTGAAAACAGTTATATTTAGATAGAAAAAAATGCTAGAAATTTTGCAGTAAGTTCGAAAGTGAAAAAAAAAATTAGGGATCACTATTTAAAAAATCACAGTTGATTATAGCACAGCTTCTGTCGAGTCACCCGGTTTGATTTATTATCTTAAAAAATTAATTTTCTGGTAGCGGAATGTAGTGGGTATCCGAATTACGTCTTGTCGGTTTCGGCATAATTTTCATAGAAGAACCTAAAAAATACCGCGAAAATTTTAAATTACTCTCAATTTGCAGACATTATTTGTTTGGATACTGACTACTCTTTCACCGATCTCGGTTCTCAATTGTTTTGTAACGATTTTCAGATCAAACAAGACTAACAATAAAATATTCATTTACAAACAAAAAATGATTACTGTAACGACTTTACACTAAACAACACATTATCAAGCGCGTCAATTTATCTGTACACTTATATTTATATCCAAAAGTTTAAACTTGTTGTTAGATATCTGAAAAATATCCTTTGCAGCTCTGCTCGTTGCATATATATATCCCTTGAAAGTAATTTCTCGTTTATTATTAACTCGGCCGAAAGACTGTCCGCCTCGACACTTTTTTCTCTTACATGATTCTTAGAAAGGCAATGGAATGGCGTGATAGCTGCGAACTACTCGGCCAGCTTGCCCCGGTCGAATTACGCCAGGTATAAGAAGAGGTGCGTATGCAGGCCACTCACTGGCTTACATTCTACTTGCTCTAAACTTCAAATTTAATTTTGATTTTAAAATTGATAACCGGCGACCTCCCAAAAAAGCTAGTGCGATCCCATTGTGCGTCATAACCCACATATTAGAAACGCTGTTTTAAGTTATATTTTTTAGTTCAAACTCTCACATCCAAATTCCCTACTTAAACTAATCCTAATTCAAGAAAAGAATTGTAAAATAAAATACTATGTAGTGAAGTTTATAAATCTAAAAAGAATGTATAAAAAATCAATTTCTAAATCCTTTGAATTAAGACGCTACTAAAACAATTACCAAATTTGTGTAACAATAAAAAAATATAAAAAAAATTATTTCCTGATTTCGTTAAGGACTAAAACTTTGTAAAAAACGGAAACCAGGCTAAGGCTTTATTATACTCTAAGCTTCTCAAATGTAACTTTACTAATTTTAAAACCGGCGAGAAAAATTTTATTTAAAAGTTTTATTTTCGGTCTGTGGTTATTACGGTAGCGATTGAATTTAATAAGTTTGCTAGAATTAGAAACTTCGGACTTCATAGTTTTGTGAATTGGAATTGTTTAAAGGAATTAAAACTGTAGGGTACGCGTGTATTATTCTTAAAAAGTTTTCTCTTAGTGCTTAGTGCTATGCGAATGCATCTTTGTACTTTTTGTCACTTCCACTAATACATTTTTTGAAACATGGGACATTTTACGTATATCGTATATAAAACTTGGTTCTAAATATTGTTAAAATGTAAAAGAGAACGGTAAAATTTGAACCTTAAAAAAGTAAACAAACTCTAGCGCTAGAGACAAAGTCACGTAATGTTGCCGGATGTTAAACGATCATGTACTTGTTCAATATAATTACAGTATTTTCTGTTTTTAGGTAAAAAACAGAATGATTTCTGGAAAAAACCAAAAGTTTCCTTTACCTGATAGATGTACAAAAGGAAATTAAATGCAAAAGAATAAAATATCATAAGTATTTCAGCATAAAAACTAGGACAGATTAAAGTTCAAGTCCGATGAAAAATAAAGAAAAAATATATAAACTGATATTACCAATTGCTTACAACATGGAGATAATATTTTCAGGAATTATTAAAGGAGGACGAAAAATAATTCAAATAGATGACATGCAAGTAATTATATTACTATTATACCGAACATATATAAAAACGCAACTATACAGGTTAAAATCGACGAAGACACAAAAACCGAAAAAAATAAACGTTATGAGAGGTGTGCGTCAGGGAGACGTCATGTCTTCGAAACTATTTACGCTAGCTTTGGAAGATGTCTTTAAAAAACTAAATTGGAATGAGAGAGGTTTGAGAGTCGACGGTTCTTATCGTAGTCATCTTCGTTTCGCCGAAGATGTTGTTGTCATGTCTAGCAACCCAGAAGAGCTAAAACAAATGCTTCAAGATTTCAATGAAGAGGCGAGAAAAGTGGGACTTAAGATGAACTTGGGGAAAACTAAGTTAATGAACCCTGATGCAAATGTACAAATAGAAATTCAAAACGAAATCATAGAGAATGTCCAAGTGTACATCTATTTAGGCCACGTCATGAAACTGGGCAAAAAAAATTAATAACAAGGAGAATAGAGCTGACATAGGCTGCCTTTGGAAAGTTGCAGTACGTATTAAGAGATAAAAACACACTAATCAACCTTAAACGGAAAGTGTATAACACATGTGTCTTGCCTGTTGCTACTTACAGCATGGAAACGATAACACTAACCAAACAAAACGCAAATAGGCTCCGAGTCACTCAACGCTTTATGCAAAGACAAATGTTAGGAATCTCGTTACGGGATAAAATACGAAATCAAGTAATAAAATCAAGAACCAAAGTAGTTGACAAACGCATATCACGACTAAAGTGGCAATGGGCGGGGCACATAGCTAGACAACAGGCCGATAGGTGGGCGAGTAAATTACTGTAATGGTGACCTCGAGAAACGAAACAAAATCGTGACAGGCCACAACGCAGATGGGTAGATGATATAAGACAGTTTGCTGGAAAAGACTAGCGCCGGAAGGCGAGAGACAGATCCCAGTGGAGGACCATCGGAGAGGCTTATGTCCAGGAGTGGACGACAATGGGCTGATAAAGAAGAAGAAGAAGAAGAAGAAGAAGAAGAAGAAGAAGAAGTAATTATAGGAGAGTCTCCTATAAAATTAGGTTATTATGAATTCATAAATGTATGTAAAGAACTAGAAAATAGGCAAGCTTCAAGTTCTGGACAAATTGCAATGAAGTTAATTAAATATAGCTTGAAATCTTTATTTGTATTATTGACAAAATTTTTTTAGTCTATGCTTAAATGGAAAAAAATGTACCACTATCTATAAAAAACGGAATAAAGGCGACTGCGTCAACTATCGGAAAATTGCTGCCACAAATATTATCAATAAGATTTACCGCAAATTAATTAAAAACAGGGTGTGAAAGGAATTCAATGATATGAAAGCAGAAGATAAAGTAGCTTTGCGTGCAGAAAGGTCCACTACAGATCATCAATATTCTGTAACACAAATTATTGAAAATAAAACTGCCGGCAATCATAAACTACATACATTGTTTAATAGATGACATAACTGGCATAAGTGTTAGACGATTAAAATATTATCTAAAGCAGTGTTTTTCAACTTTTTGAATACCCTTTCCAGGTTAAAAAATTCTGGCGATCCCCTTGGGCCATAGAAAAACAAAAAATGAGTAATATAATTATTAAAAGACTACATTTATGACTTTCTTTATTGAGGTACCTATATTCATTATTAAAACCTACACTCTGCAAGATGCCGCGAGAGCTTGGATTTCATTTGAAGCCAGCTTGCGCGGGCCTAGCTTTGCGGCGTTGCCACACCGCATTGTTGTTGCGGACGAGAGGCGGCCGGGCGTCTCAACCTCCCGCCTCCGCCTGCGCTATTAGGTTCTTTTGTCTCGACTCACTCAACTCTCAATTAATTGACTGAGCGTCACCGATCAGTACGGACGTGATTGTTTTCCTTTTTCACTTGCTTCGCGCGATTGAAAAATGGATAAGTTTCTCAAAAGATAGCAGCCTTCAACATCTGGTACAGATGCCAGTAGCGGAGGTGAATCACATCCGAAAAAAATAGACACTATGACGACAATTACCTGAAATAAGGGTTTACAGTCCTAAATAATAACCCCCAATGTGTAATTTGCGGCGATATTTTGTCACGTGAGAGTATAAAACCATCAAAGCTTATGAGACATCTCACAACTAAGCATCAAAAAGAAGCTGATAAGCCGTTGGATTTCTTTGAACGAAAGTTGAAAGCTCTTAACCAGCAGCAAAATACTATGTTTCAGGTAATAGTGTAATCCTAGTCTTCACATAGTGTTGTAAAAATCATCAGGTCAGTGTTTAAGCGCTCGAACTCAAGCCGAGTTTATTTAAATTGTTTTTAGTGTTTATGTTTGTACACAACTTCACTAAAATTAATTTTGGTGTGCATTTTATTTTTTTATTTGTCAATAATTTATTTATTTTTATATTGTTTTGTTTGATTTTAAATATCTAGTATCAACGGTCATCATTATTGGCTAGCTACAAAGTCGCATATCGAGTCGCTAAAGCAGGAAGCTGTACACAATTGCCGAAAACCTTATTTTGCCAGCAGCTCTAGATATGACTGAAATTATGGTCAGCAAGCAGGAGGCAAACAAGTTAAAAAGCAAACCGCTTTCTGATAACACTATTTCACGCAGAATAGACGATATGTCCGATGATATTCGGGATCAAGTAGTCGAAAAATTAAAAAAGAGCCCACATTTTGCTTTGCAGTTTGACGAATCTACAGATGTTTCAGATTGTGCTCAGTTTGTAATATTTGTGCGATTTGAAGCAGATGGCAGTATTGCGGGAGAAAGTTATTTTGCAAAGCGCTTCCAGCAAACACTTCTGACCAGTATTTGTATATGTTTTTAAAAAGCACTTGCGACTACGACATTGATTGGACAAAATGTATCGCTATTTGTAGCGATGGCGCGAAAAGTATGTCTGGCAAAAATAGCGGACTTGTTGCGAAGTTAAAATCAATAATGCCAAACGTATCATGGACACACTGTATTCTTCATCGACAAGCTCTAGCCACTAAAGTTTTAACGTCTAATTTAAATGACTTGCTTAAAGAGGTAATACAAATTGTAAATTCTATCAAAGGTAAAGCTTTGCAAACCCGACTATTCCGAATCGTTTGTGAAGATATGGGTGCGCTTCATCACAATCTCCTTTATCACACAGAGGTCAGGTGGCTATCCAAAGGAAATGTATTGACAAGAGTTCTAGAACTTAAAGCTGAATTGCTAATGTTCTTACAAGATGCTAAATCTGAATATGCTAATCACCTTTCTGATCCTGTTTGGCTCTTGAAATTATCATTTCTGGCAGATTTTTTTTGTCATCTCAATAATTTGAACAAAAATCTCCAAGGTATAGACGAAAATATTTTAACAGCGAAAGATAAAGTGAAAGCATTCCATGCAAAACTTCATTTATGGCCAGCCTCTCTCTTGAAAACAATATATTTGAATCATTTCCATGTCTTCAGAAGACTGTTGAAGATAATGCAACAGATCAATCGCTTGTGGTCGGAGCTCATATTTCCTGCATGATACAGAGCTTGCATAATCTGCAAGAGGAACTATTAACATACTTTCCAGATTTGCACTCTGAAGCTGACAATGGGCCCAGATAGATTCTTAATCCCTTGGATAAGTCACTAGAATTAGCTGATCTCACTATAAATATGAAAGAAAATCTTATAGATTTAGCTGCTGACGGCATGCTTAAAATGGAATTTTATTCACACACTGTTGACGTATTTTGGATGAAAAGGAAACAAGAATATCCTGAGCTGGCAAGGGAAGCTCTTAAATTATTAGTGCCATTCGCCACTTCATACTTATGTGAATTGGCGTTCTCTTCAACGGTGGAGATTAAAACTAAAAAAAAGAAATAGGCTTCAATTAGAAAATGATTTAATTATTAACATTTCAAAAATAGCACCACAATTTGACATTTTTTTGAAAAATAAACAAGCCCACCCTTCTCACTAAAATTGTGTTTTACAGTAGTGAACCATGTAGAACCTTGACTTTTTTCTTTTGCCGGCGACCCCTGGAGTAAGGCTGCGCGACCCCCCTAGCGGTGGCGACCTACAGATTGAAAAACACTGATCTAAAGGAGTATGTCTGAAATAAAGTTAGGAAGTAAATTCTCTGAAAAATTTATAAATCACATGGACAGGCTTGCTACTTTTCTGTTTAAAGTTCTAGTAAGTGCTAGAATCATGGAAAAGGATACGAAAATTAATACCCTAGTCAATTAATTACTAATTTCAAATTAATACATAAATAAATCGTGTTATTTTAATTATATAAATACTACAATATAAACATGAAATAATATGTTTATACACTGATAGTCCATCGTGTGAAATCACAAGTCAGCAAGTTCGCGTTCAGGATTAAGATCAGCCTTGGTTTGGTAAAGAATAAAAATTGTTAACTTTATCTGCTTTGTTAGAGAGAGAGATTTTTGAAAAATTGTTGATATTTTGTCTTAAGCCACGATTCTGATTCCCTTTTTTCTTCTTCTGTTTTCTCTCTGCTGTTTTTTTCAATTTAAAATTTCTAGACCGTCATATTCATCATATTAGATTTTCTTAAAATAATTTTAAATTCGCTGTTTACATCCTCAAAAATGATTCAGTCCCACCTTTGAACAAAATCAAAAAATGTAAAATTTTTAGTCCGCTATAGTGGATCCGCCACATTGAATCCTGAAAAAATACTTTTAAATTCATAATCTATACCCTCAAGAACCCCGTATATTAGTTCTTGAGAAAATCGAAAATTGTAAAATTTTTAGGACGCAATATTGAATCCGTCAGATTGAATTTTTCAAAAAATATTTTAAATTCGTAATTAACACAAAAAAAATCGATGGATGTAGCATCTTTAATCCGACATCTTGGATCCACCATATTTAATTCTTTTAAAGTAATTTCAGATTCGTAATGTGCGATCCCAAAAACTTCCACATATCAATTTGAAAAAATCGGACAAAATTAATTTTTTATCCGCCATATTGGATACGCAATATCGAATTTTTTTAAAATAATTTCAGATTCGTTATGTACGACCCCAAAAATGTCCCCATACCAATTTTGAAAAAAAATCGGGAAAAATTGATTTTTTCGTTCACTATATTGAATTCGCCATATTGAATTTTTTAAAAATAATTTTAGATTTGTTATGTGCGACCCCAAAAATTCCTCCGTACTAATTTTGGAGAACATCGGACAAAATTAAATTTCATTGTCCGCCATATTGATTTTTTTAAAATAATTCTTTTTGGTGGCCATATTGTCAGCGCTATTCTGGATTTTACTGCACCAACTTCACCCAAAAAAATATTGAACTACCGCAGCAATCTCCTAAACACAACGTAAAAAATTTCATTGAAATCGGTGCCCCTGTTTCAGAGTTATTGGTGTAGTACAGACATAAAAAAAAGCATAGTTGACGTATTGAGAACCACCTTCTTTTAGGAGTCGGTTAAAAATTCAATTATGTCTGTCAAAATACTCTAAGTGGACCTAATTTCAGATCACAATCTGGTAATTATAAAAATTATATTTGAAATAAAACTAATAAAGGGAAGAACTAAAAATGCACAAATTGACACTACTAAACTAAATAATATAAATACAAAATAATGTTTGACAGAGAAAATACACTAGAGATTGAAGAACATAAAAGGGGAAATTCTCCGAAACAATGAAATAGAAAGTCAATGGATTTCACTAAACACTGCAATAATTTAAAGTGAAAGGGAAATATGGTAGTTTAATACTTATAAAAGAATAAAGGAGATGACCTAAAGTAACGGAAAAAATATAACCTCATACTCAAGGAGACTAGCGAGAAACTAAACAAATAAATAGACTATAACTTACAGTGCCAGCTGAAAAAAATAAGCTTTTCGCGCCACAGGAACCATCAGAGAAAACAGAACCTCTAAATACCCTACCAAAGTTTCCAAACAGATAGAAAAAGAAGCTCGAGGTTCATAAGACTATCAGTTTGACGAAATCAATAGTTTTTTTTTTCTGTGTAAGTGAAACGACAACAAATGTATCTGGTGCCTGGGAATGAATTATGATACTGTGCTTTCAACTACAAGATGGCATAAAGCATAGTAACAAAAAGTTTTTGTAGCACAATCATATTTGCTTGCAAATTACTAAAAACATATAGGTAGCGCTGATCATCATGATTTGTTGCTAGAAAAACATCATATTGCAGTACAAGGAAGTAAGTGATTCTGGTGTATTTTTACAGATATGATTGATGTGGCTATTTTAAATGTTTTTTTTTAGTTTACAATATGATACACCAGGGAGTAAAGAAAATCTCCATAAAGAGTTCCGAATGGATGTGGCCTATCCATATCTAAAAAAGGGGTATTCGTATTGAACGAAAGCGACCTTTTAGTTTACCATCCACATCAGCAGTAATATTCCAAATAGTGTAAGATTTGCTGGCATGAATCATGGAATCGGGAAGAGAATGAAGCAGAGAAGCAAAGCAATTGTATAAGCAAACCTTGTACTATTTTCTCAAAATACCAAGTTATACTTCGTGTACCCTCAGGTTTCAACGAATTTCATGGGAAAAAGTAAAAATTTAAAATTTTTTAACATTGAAATATATTTTTGAGTTCCTTTGATAACATTTTATAGAAACATAGAAACGACAACCCAGCGTCCTCAAATGAGAACAGCAATTTTCTCAAAAATAAGAAACCATAATCCGAAAAAAAAATTGGGGCTTATATTAGTTAAAGATAAAAAAAAATTGGCTTTTTAAAAGAATAAACTCAACATACTTAACATAATTTTTCCCTTTATAAAGTAAAATTGCATTTTAATAGTTCTTTTAAACCAGACAAAATTATGAGATATATTTTTTTTCCACAAAAAATGTACTTTTACAATATATTTTTGATAATTTTATCACATTTTCTCTTTTCCTTTTTTTCTCATTTTAATTAAAATGACCACTCATCTGCTAACGTGCAGCTAAAGGCCCCCTGTTTGCCACTTAGTCAGAGCTAGAACAACTCTCCCAGGTGATTTACACGTTCTCCAGTTCGAGGGTATCTAAAATTTCTTTGTCTTCTTGATAACAAGTAGAGAGTATGTTTGCATGTAGTTTAGAAGTTGCCCTTCTCTTCGCAGGAATTGTGCAATAAACACCGAACATTTCAGCTTTAATAAATAGAGCCCGGCCGAATTACTCATCAGTTGCAAAGTAAAATCAAAGGCGTACGGCTTTGACAAAAATTTAAAGTGTCAAAGAAATTCATATAGAATATATGAAAAAAAAAATTTTGACATTTGCATATAATATATATGACTGCATATAGACGAACTTCGAAAAAAAATTGAACAATTTGTGTGCAGAATGTATCATCTAAAATCAATATAATACAGCACAGGGAGCAACATTTATTATAGGTTATAAAATGAATGAAAAACGAGATTGATTTATATTTAAAAATATGATTGTCGGAGCAATATTTCCTCCAGGTTAATCGAAAATCTATTAACACATAGTACGCTTATATAGCATATCTCTGGAGTCAGTCCCATCACTGTTATCACTTTTAGACTATGGGTGGAAGGAAGAAAATAATAAATACACTTTTAAGTCGTTTGATGGTGATCAAGTCTCACCAACAGTAACTGGCGTAACGATCATCGACGAGAATCCTGCAGGTCATTTTTTTCCTATACATTTTATAACAAATTAAAATTGAATGTAAAAGAATGTGGAATGCAGGTAGTTTTAAGATTTGTACTATTTTTTTTTTACAAAAAACGATGAAAGCGATGAAATTGAACAATGCCGAAAAAGATGTTGCAGAGGAATTTCAGCAAGAAAGAAATGTTATCACAGACAGCTTTAATGATAGTTGCGAGGAAGATTACGACTATGAAATAGATACCCCAGAAGAGTTAAACGAGGAAATAGATTACTAATTTTTGTACCTGTACCTTACGTATTGTTAAAATTTATTAATAAATTCAAAAATTAAAATATCTAGTAGTGAAAAACTGCAGATTATCGTTTTTTTAATATTTAGAGTGTATATTTTTATGTGTATTTTAAAACTGATACGAACTTGATTACTATGAAAAATTAATTAAAATTTCTTTGTTCATATCTTAAAGTAACATAATTTATCTGATATTGGTATAATAATGATTGATATTGAAAGATAGAATAATTTTATTGTTAATAAAAATAAAAATAACCGTCAGTTGAATGTTTGTGGGTGGAAAGATCGTCAGTTCGTTGGTCAAAGTGACTGTGTAACGCTCAGATTTACTTCAACGGCAGCATGTTTAAAACGTTGACTGACGGTCATGCCCCCTTTATACATACAGCTGAAAATTTTGCTGTATAAAGTTTATAAGATATAAGATGACTTTATATTTGAACCTTTTCAACATGGTTCATATACTACGTGACTGACTGACGTAACTTTCTTCAGTAGAGCTGGCTAATATTTTTTTTGTTGAAAATGATCTAAAATATCATCTCATAAATTTTGGCACGGTATGAAAATACTTGTAGCAAATATTTTTTAACAACTTTAACATGATGTCAATTTTAGCTCCACTACGGGTGCGGCAACTGATTCACATTTTGCCAATTTTAAAATATTAATTAGCTGCTAAAAATGAAATTTAATCGGTATCAAATTCCTCGAAAAAATGTAGCGCTACCTCCCGTGCTATTATTGCGAATAACCTTTCCTTTAGCCACATTTCTCCACCACATCATTTTCAAACATCACCTCTACATGATATCCGAAAATGCTGATGACAGCGTTGCAATCGCGAAAACTTTAAGAGATATAAAGACTATTTAATGGCCAAAGTTTCCGCACTTATTGAAATGTGTTTAATAGCTTTTTAAACATCATGAAGAATTGATATTGGAATGTTAATTTCGGTACCAGCAATTTATGTAGATGACGTCGAATTGTCATCAAAATATTCAAAAATATTTCTTGTTTGTTCTCATATAATTTCTGGAACGAGATTTTTCGAAACAATTAAATAAGTTTCTTACCAGTTACGAAAGTAAGTTCTTCTGGATTGTCGTCGTTCAGGGTACATGTCAAAATAATTATTCATAGCTCTGACCGCATTCCTTTAATATCTGATATAACACTCCAGCATATCAAACTTTTCTTCGTTAAAAAAATTAAATGCCATTGTAAAAATGTTTGTTAAGAGCACTTAAAACATGTGTAAATTTATATTTATGACCGAGTATAGAATTTCATTTGTTTCAGGTTCAAAGCCTACTAAACAAAAATATAAATGAATCTATGAATTAGCTTGACTTAATTTTTAAGTTTCTTATAAGGATTTCTTAACACTTTTAGAAAATGTTTATCTGAAGTGAACTCAGCATAGAGACATGTTGTTATTAATTTGACTTTATTCGTAAGTACAATAATTATATAAAATTTCGATGTTATCAAATATTCAAATTTTTATTAAAAAAGTGTTTTTAGTTATTTTTAGGTTATGACGTTGCTTTTTTTGCATTAGTGTTTCACCTAGAACAAGAGAAAAAAATTATTTCTATGAATAAAAAATGCTGTATGGCGGTAATAAGGAAAAACATATTTATTGACAGTTTCAGGAAACCGAAATATTATAATTAAAATTTGATCAAATAAATGCATTTTGCGTAACATCTCACTATGCAAAGGAGTTTATAGATTCAAAAAAATTGGGAATTAAAAAAAAAATTATAACTGACCAAAGAAAAAGCAAGATTTCACTTTTTTATATTTCAAAAATGCAACAAATCAGAACCGATTCACAAGCATCAATAATCTATTTGAACCAATGGAATGAACCTTTATCCGTTATTTACAGATTACATTTTTCCTGTAATTCAGAAATGCCCACCGGACATTGATTGAGTATCAGGAGCACTAGAATGGACTATTGTGTTACCGATGTATTTTTTTTTATTTAGGTAATCACCAATGATAGACTAAATATTATTCTAGAAGTACGATATGCATTGTTACAGGAAAAATTAATTCATTAATTTATAATAAGTTCGCTAATAAACTTCAAAATAAACAATTAAAAAAGACTCGCACCATTTAGGTTCTAACGCAGTTTCTTGAATACAACCTGTCCTACGTTTACCCTGTATAATTAAAAATATTTTTAAAATATGAACCTTGAATGACCGAGCAACTTTTATATAAGACATTTATTTTTATTTCCTCTAACAATGAAAATATTGGAATTTATCTCGCCAATGGACTATTTTATCTTTCTCTTTTTACGTCAAGTCATGTTCAGATGTATAGCCCAAGGAACTTAAACTAAAAGTTTTTGATCAATCAACTGAAAAATACAATGGGCTGCATTCATTCCAACAAAAGATAATATCAAAGGAATTATACAGCGTAACGTTAAATTTCCAGTTATCTGAGATTATTTGGTAGGTAATTTTGTAAGCCTACTTTGTACTTTCAGGCCGAACTTTTTTCAAAAGATCTGAATAAGTTAAAGCAAAAATTTGATTTCCAGTTGGATATATTAATTAATATTCTTTGTAGCTCATGAACAATAACAAAAAAATCAGAGAATGATCTTTTGCATATCTTAAACGATCAGGAGCAGGAATTTATTAATCTCAAAAATGTAGACAAAAGAGACGAAAATGAAAATTTTAGAAATAAACTACAACTTCAAGTCAAATGTTTACCCATTTGAACTAACATAAGCTTAAAATACTCTCACTTAGCCATACTTCGTGGGTGTGCTGCATAATCATGAGCCAGAATTTTCTAGCCTCAAAAAATGTATGTAAACATAACAATCTCAACAAAAATCTACACCTGCAAGTAAAATCTCCACTATCGTAGACGACCAAAAGCTTAAAATACTTGTACTTTATGATGCTGCATACATATAAACCGGAATTACCTAACTTCAAATAATGTTGACAAAAATTAATATCTGCAAGACAAACCTTTACTAATTTGCACAACATGAAGCTTAAAGCACTCCTACTTGGCCAGACTTACTCGCTTTGCTGGAATTCTTGATCTCTAAAAATATAGATAAAAAAGACGAAAAGGAGAATTTTGGCAAAAATTTATACATGCAAGTCAAATATTAACGAACTTGAACTATTCCAAGCTTGAAGTACTCCTACTTGGTCAAGCTTCATCGCTATATCGCTTAAATTACGAGCTGGAGTTTCCAAACTATAAAAAATCTAGATAAAAGAGCCAAAAAAATGAATTTTGGCAAAAATCTCTAGCTGCAAAACAAATCTTGACCGATTTAAATAATCTTAAGCTTATGAAACTACCTGGATAATAAATGTCCTTCCAGCCCAAAATCTCAAACGATGGTTCCAAAAAATTGAGATGGAAAAAGTCTTCATTTTTTCAGCCGGATCAACCAAAATTGGCCTCCATTTTATTTTCAAGATACAAGCTTGCGCTCACAGAGGAACGTGTGGAAGAAATATTGCGATAGCGTAGAAAGCATGCCCTCAGCATCCCGCCTCTGTAAAGTACTATCTAGAGATCCTGGTGCCCGGATTGGAGCACTGACTTTTCCTGAAGGAGACCGAACCACGGCAGAAGAGGGGACCCTACTAAGAGTGCACTTTCCAGGGTCAAATCGATATGAGGGCGAATCTAAAGAACGGAGACTCACTTTAGCACATCATGATTATAAGTTAGTTAAAACAAGTGACATAGGAAAGGGTGAAATGCTCATTTCAAGTCACCTCGTTAGAATGGAATATTTCCAGTTTTACTACAAGATTACTCCGATATTGTAATAAGCCACCTGGTGAAACTATTCCGCTCATATTTGAGCTTGGGATACATACCGACAGCGTGGAGGAAAACAAAAGTAGTCTTTGTTACCAAGGTAGGAAGAAGAGACGACATAAATCCTAAATCTTTCCGCCCTATCAGCCTGGCCAATTTCTTATTAACGACACTGGAAAGGTTGGTGGATCGACACATTAAGGAACGAAGAATGGTGCAATATCCCTTACATCCTTTGCAATTTGCCTATCAGGCAGGAACATCCACAGATGCGGCACTACACCGACTCGTCACGAAAGTCGAAAGCGAGGTGTTGGGTGGACGATCTACCTTAGGTACCTTTATCGATATCGAGGAGGCATTCGTCTCACCATGCAATATGCAATGTTGTACAACGACGAGGCTCTGAACCAACAGTAGGATGGTTCAGCGCAATGGTAACTAGTAACGCAATTAATATATGCTGAGCACACTTAATTGTTAAAGCACTGTCAAGTAGGGGGCTATCCACAGCGAGGAGTGCTGTCGCCTTTGCTGTGGAGCCTTGTGGTGGACAGCCTGTTGAGTAAACTGAATGATGCCGGTTTGTATATACAGGCCTATGCAGATAATCTAGACATTTTGTGCCCTGGTCGGCATATCTCAGACCTGGAGAGGCCAATGATGCGGGCCCTCCAGATCACGGAACGATGGTGCCTCAGGGAGGGGCTCGGAATAAATCCAGACAAAGCCAAGATGGAACTCTTTACAAAAAAAGAGGTAAATAGGGAGATTTTCCAGAATTACATTAGTTCAACTTAAGGGGACGGTTATAAACCTGGAAGTAATTCTGGACTCACGACTGAGCTGGAATGATTATATTGAGGCTCGGACCAAGAGTGATATATGCTTTCTGGGCTTGTAAACGAGCCTTTGAGTGTCCTGGTGAACCTGCCTTCTCTTCATTTATTTATAGAGAACGAGGCCCTGAAGACTGTTTACCATCTCAGTTGCCTGGGACATCTTGGAATTGGAAAAGGCGGTGGTGAGATGGCCATCACTACCCATGCGGACAGATTACATGACGATGCTTCTAAAACCCGACCTCTCCCTGGAGATATTTCTGCCAAGTATAGAAGATTGCGAGGGAGAACAAAATCTTCCGAAAAATGAATCCAGGTGGTATACTGATGGATCTTGATGAGATGAAAGAGCTGGAGCCGGAGTATTTGGCAAGAGCACAGTAGTCAGAGAGTACTACCCTCTAGGACATTAGGCAACAATTTTTTACAGCGAAAATTTATGCTTTTGTGCAGTGAGCCCATCTCTGTGAGAAGGACATAGACAAGAATAGGGTAATAAGTATATACTCAGACAGTAAAGCTGCGATATTCGCACTGAAGTCCAGTGTCGTACCTTCGCAACTGGTGTCTGAGTGCAATGATGTACTAAACGGTATGATAAGGAAAGGCTGCAGAGTCAGACTTGTATGAATCCCGGGTGACTCGGGCATACGCGGGAATGAGGGAGCACGGGTTTAGTGACTGAACCGTATGGACCCCAACCATTCTTACCTGTCCCAATTGCTATAGGCAAAAGGGAATTAAATTCGTTGCTGGAAAGCGAATTTATTGAATCGTGGAGGGGAGCTCCTGGAATGAGGTGTGCTAAGGAACATATAACTGGGCCTAGCGCACGGCGTACTAAGAAGCTTCTCTCCCTTTTAAGGAAAGAGCTGCAAATTGTGGTGATTATTGACAGGACATTGTCACCTCAGGGGCCATCTTCATAGAATCGGTGTCGAAGAGGACCCGACATGCAGATGATGTTTGGAGGAGCATGAAAATGTTGATCATGTCCTCAGAGAGTGCCCAGTACTCAACGGACTTAGACTAAGATATTTCGGAGATACAATTTTGTTACCGGATTCAGTTAGGCAAGTTCAACAAACGATGCTGCTTGGATTCGCAAAGGTGATCGGCCTCGAATAACCTGCAGATATGGTGGGACGTAAAGAGTCCAATGGAGGCCTAGGCATCGATGATCTAGTATCACCACCCCTTTTTCATTTATTTATTCATACAAGCTTGCGCAACACTCTTCTTCTTTTAAGCATCAAAAAGAAATTTTAAAGAAGTGATACGACTGACAGAAATGACAGCTCAAACAACAAAAGTCGGCTGAAATAGATTTGTTAAGTGAACCGGTTCATTAATTATTGACACTTTCTGCTCAAAATCAAATAAGTAATCCATCGGGTGTTCTTTTTTTAATTAAAGAAATTTATTTGCCGGCAGCCATTACCGAGGCAGAATAAGTTACATGTCCAAATTTCCTTGGAAAAATAACAAAACAGAAATTTATTTAATCTGAAAATATGAATATAACTAAAAGAACATTCCATTAGCAAAGTAACAATAGCCTATCGATGCAAAAAAGATGACATATGGCCTAACCTAAGTTTAATATAAAAAAAAATTCACAGAATTATCTCAAATAGTTTCAGGAAAACTGACATAATAAAAGATAAAGAAAGAATAGTTGGCAAGAAAACGGAGATCTATCTGAAAAAAAGATAAAAGTAAATTCCGCCTCAATGACTTCGTTTAAATCGACATTTCTCGAGCCAGCTTCAAACCGAAGCCGCCTCATATCTTACTTGAAATCTAGGCGTTTATTTCACAAATTTAAACGTTACTTGATCTTGGCTCCAAGTCGTTTTCGCAACAGGTTGATGCCTTGTCTGTACCTAACCTCAAAATACCGCATTGTTTTAATATTTTTCTTATTTAAAAACCAACTGTTGACTATTGTGAGGAGTAGAATGTTTTATTCTGCATTTAGCCTTTAACTTAGGTGTTCTTAAACATTAAAAATAATTGAAAATAATATACTAACGCTCATTTGACGCATGACGTAATCATTCAGAAGTCAACAGCTGATTTCTAGCGCGCTTGAGGTGTTTATTTCGCACTCGAATCGCGCTTGGGTCAAGTCAACCCTAAATCGTTTCAGGCTTGACGTAACAAAATCCAAGCCGGCTTCAAGTATAATCTCGCCCGTTTAATTCGTTATTTCTAAGCCGCTTGTAAAAGGCGCTTGACTTCAAGCGCGCTCGGGACTGTCGATATAAACGTACTGAATGTAAATACAACCAAGCATATTGTAGTAAATTATCAATACTCGTATAATGGTCAAGCTGATAATCAAATTAACTTAAAACCGTATTTTGTAGTAGAGTATAGACAAATTTCAGAAAGATAGGAATAATTGAGTTGGGAAAGAAATTTCTAAAAAAGTAGAACAACGAGGGTGCATAATATACCAAAAACAAAAATGCAACGAATAATATGTTTTTATTGAAAGGATTTATGAGGATTACGTAAGCAAAATGTTATTGTGTTGCTCGTAATGTGAGGATTTCAAAAATAAGATAAAATGAATTGAATTAGCCATAGAGAACTTAAGCCGAAATTTGAACCGTGAGACATTTTATCTCATAATAGTACATTTATTTTTTTTACAGTGTCCACCATTGTTACTTAAAAATTGATATTTTCAATTCCATTTTACGTATTTTTTTTTTTAATGGGACTCTTTTTATTTAGTAGCATGTGTTGACATGGTATTCATTTCATACCAATATATTTACCTTTATCTCCAAGATTCCTTTTAAACAAAAAATTGCCAATTTGTACCTATGCATTACGACTTATATTAGGGAAGAAACCTATTATGACAAAATATCTTTTGAATATGTGGCCATGATTTTCTTTGTTAAATATGTTAGTTTTGGCGTTCAATAATCATTATTATAGTGTATTTCATTTTTGGGGCCAGAGCCTTTCTGTGAAATTAGTAGCAGCGTAATGATGGAAAAACTAAAGAAGAAGAAAGCAGGAAATCCAATTCTTGAACAGAGCTGCAAACAGCCAAGACATATCGCAAATTCTTGCAAAATATTATAGGGCCGCGGAGTGAGTATTACAATTTAAGTAAATTACTAATTTCGGCCAAAATATATTTTGATAATTTAACAACTTAGCAATGTGTCATGTTAAGTCAAATCTAAATTTTGGCTGGAAAAGATTCCCATTTCAATGAAAAGAATTTAGGTCGTTACATAAAAAAAATTCTGTCCCGCGTTTTTTTTTTTGATACCCTGTATAAGATAAATTATTTTCAAAATGTTACACATTAATTACATTAATATTTCGCCTATCAAATTTTTAATTGGTGTAACGATATTGCCTAATTGAATATACATATAAATATTGTTATATTTTATACCAAAACTTCGGAAAAAGGCTTCGTTAACGGCGAGTACCCAACCCTAAAGCATTCAAAAATATTCAAGGTTAATATGGACAAGATAACACTCAAAAAGCTTCTTAATATAAATGTTAAGTATGATTATTCGCAGTGTGTAAATTAAGTAATGACGCTGGTAACGTTGCGTTCGATTTGGCAACACTCAAGATGCTACACTTAGAGGAGCGGCAGATGCGCATATCTTACGTCTTCAACGAGTTTGAACTCGCCAGAATAGGTTTGTAGTCTATAGTGATTTTTTCATGAAACACTTCAAAAATAGGAAATATTAATTTCCAACAACGGCGTGATATCAGTTCTTACCTCAGACTTGGAAAGAGAGCAACAGAAACTTACGCAGACCCACGGAGACAATGCTTAGCCAAGTCCCATTGTTTTCGGCGGTTGAGAGTATTTTTAAAAGAAAGAGCCTTCATTTTCAAGAACCGACTGAATGTCCACAGGATCCTAGATCTTGTGCGTTCAGATCGTCTGTTGATAGTCTCTATTTTACTCACTCTCTCCTTCATCAAATTTTGATCAAGATGAAAAAAATTTGCTCAAAAAAGGTTCCAAAAAACCCTTCGCAGAACAAGGACATTAGTTTTGGCCGGTAAAATCATTCACGCTCCTGAGCCTCTTTATTTGCCTGATTTGGGACCTTGTGACCTTTTTCTGTTCCCAAAATTGAAAAATTACCCCAAGGGGCTTAATTTCAGGACCTTGAATATTCAAATTGTTGTGACCGACCAGCAGAAGGTTGTTCCAATATTCGAGTTCCAGCATTGCTAAGGTTTGAAAGATTCACCTTTAGTGCTTTGTGACTTCCCGAGGAAATTATTTTGAAATATATTCTAATAAAAAACTGAAAAAAAGTCGGTATTATTAATTAATACACCTCCTATTTTTACCATCGTACATATTAACAGACAAATTTGTACTTTGAAATTGTCAATAATTTCATGATGTGTGTAAATAAATCATTTAGGGTATTTTAGCATCAATAAATGTTTTGCCTTTCTATATTTTGATATTCAATATCCATTATCTGCAATGTTTCAATGTAAACTGATATATAAACAAATTGTTATGGATTGGAGCGTTACAAATAGTTATTAATGATAATATGTGTGGAATTTTAACGAATCACATTTAGCGGAATGTTTAAGAGACTACAAATTATTATATAGGACATTTAAAGCTAAATGCTATTATTGTTTAACTTTAAAAATTTAATAGCGAACAGAGAGCAAAAATAGTAAGTTTTCGGATGAAAAGTTATGGTGATAATTATTAAAATGAATGAAGAAAAAAAACGGTTGAAATACAAATTTCAAATAAATAATTTGTAATCTATTCGGTCGCTGAAATTTATTAATATATTTTTAATCAGTGGTGACTTTTCCTTAAGGTTGCAGGTTTGTGCAATCCCCAAAAAATTGTTAAATAAAGCAAAACGTAGAAATTAATTTCTACTGATAATATAGTGATAAAATTTAAATAAATTTTTAACCCAGATTATAAGCGAATAGCAGTCAATTATTGAAATAATTGTATTACACTATTATGCTTGGAAATGTTATCACTTTGCTGGTGTGTAATTTTACTGGACAGCATGATCCAAGCTAATCCATTGGAGCGTATACGGAGTTGCCTATTTATGACGAGAGGATTAATTTCGTTTTATAAGCTTCATGTAGGTTGCTAGTCGACTTGCAAATCTGTGTTTAGTTTGCCCCACAAAATATCCCTCTACTAGAAAAATTTCTCTTATGCAACCCACTGGATGAGCATTTGAACTTTTGCTCCAGTCGCTCGTGGCGCTGCCAGTATCAAGTAAAGGTTTCTTCTTCAAGTAGCAGTTAAACTATTCCTTTAGTTGAGGCTAGAATACAGCGTGGTGTCTACTGTACCGATAGTTTAATTTTTGTGAAAACGACTATGTTTTACTTTCATCAGGATATTTTGTTACGTTTTAAAGAGATTAAAAAATGTCTGGCGAGAAAAAAAAACATCCAAAATTAAATGTTTTGTCCTAAGCTGTGTAGACAAATACCCTGGTCGATTTCGATTTCCGAATTCAAAGGATGCCATCGTGTATGTGTTAGACACTTTTAAGAATCTCTTGTTAGAGATTCTAGAAAAGCAGTTATAATGCAGTTCCTGTTCTTTATCTTTCTGTATGTGTAAGTAAATCCAAGTGAGAAAACATGAGCGGCTCGTAGAATGGGTTGCAAGCAATTATAAAAAAACCTGTGAACATGTAGCTTACGTGCATTGTTATACACATCAGTTCAATTTGGTAATGTTAAATGATGCATCCGCCAATTGAGTTGTTTGTACCGTATTCGAATGCAAAGACAGCATTTTAAAGATAATGGAAAAAATCTTAAGTAAAAAAATCTTCGTAGAAACATTAGTACCACGAACCAGTCATCAAGGCAGGGGCGGATCCAGCCTCTCTCCTGGGAGGGGGGCATTGGTATCACAAAAGTGCAGTACGGCAAGCGAAAGCAAGCTGTCGAGGGGGGGGGGACACCAGAAACATTTCCATTTCTAGTGTAAAAGTGACTATTTTTCTGAATTTGTATCTCTTGCCGATGGGGGGGGGGCGGTCACAAGAAGAAACAAGTTGCCGACAGGGGGGGGGGAAGATGCGAGCAGCATACACATTCCTAGTATAAGAGGCAAAATCGGGTCTATTTCCCTGAACTCAAAGCTCTTAAAGGGAAGGCTACCTCAAGAAATACAAGTTGTTAACGGTAGGAGGAGTGCTAGCAGCATACACATTCCTAATATAAAAGCAGAATCGGTTCTATTTTCTTAAACTCAAAGCTCTTATGAAGGAGAAGGGCGATCGCGCATACACATTCCTATACTCTATTCAGGAACTAGAGAGATTAATAAAACTGTTACCGAAACCTTCAACATACCTGCTCCAGTGCCGCAAGTAACTGAGGATTGTCGTAAATCTAAATATATTTAAATATTACATGCTTTTATAAATTTACTGCAATAATAAAATTTCTGATAATTCCATTTAATTTCTGTTAGTCAGCAAAGTACGCCTTATAGGGTGTCCTTAGTGATTTATCTTGTTTGTGCTTGTTTTATATATTATTTGAGATTAATAAGATACCGAAAAGATATGGCTTCCACCTCTATATTTATTCCTAAATCGTTAAAGCAGATAGATATCAATATCTAGATAATATTGTTAAAAGCTTTGTTAAGATGTGTTCCTACATGACAGGAGTTGGAAAATCTATTATGCGCTGAATACAGAAAGAGAAAAAACAACTGGAATTGTTAGTACTCCAAAGCCACATTTGATCATAGGCAGATCAAAAACCTCGTTGGAAGAAAAGATGAAACTGCAGTAAAAGGAGTTGTACATACATTTTATTATGAGAAGCAGATCCTAATCGTAGACAAAATTCTAACTAAAATCAATGAAGATCGGTATTTATCTGAAATTAGAAGAACTGAGCTCTGGAAATTGCTCAGAGAACTTAATTTTTGCTGGGAAAAACTAGATAGAAAATCTGTTCTTATAGATCGTCCGGAAAATGTCCGTTGGAGAAAGAAATATCTCTTTCAAGTAAAAGGCAGAGTTGTTAGAAATAACACAACTTACAAAATTAGTAATTTAACTAAACTTTAGAAAGATTTTTTTGAATAAAGCTACTGAAGAAAATTGGGAAAAATCCATATAATAAAAGAATAAAAGAATATGTGGAAGCTCGATCTCATGTTCCGTGAAAGAGGAATCAATTATAATACAATTTTTTATTTAAATTTTTGTGAGATGCAATAGCAGTGGATATATCCACATTATGCCGTTGTAGTGCTGAAATCACATTCAGCAAACGCACAACTATATGCAGCTCCGTATATAAATGAAGTAAAATACGAACAGTAAATGCAAACTCCTCTCCATCATATCCTTTCTGTGCTAGAGGTTGCACAGTTAGAATAAATTGTTATAGAACGCAATTTTTCCTATTCCACCACCACAGATGATGGTCTACCTGTACCACCATACCGAGAAGAAAGTGAAAACTTACCCTCCCCGTCACAGTGATACGGCAGAGGTACATGTTTCGTCTCTACTAGACTCAGACGGAGGAATCCGTGAAAGCCGCATAAACATATATACGCCATCCGGCGGGAGATCGGCGAAGCCGCTTTCAGTTTTTACATGCTTCCTTCCGATCTGTCCTTTGCACAGCCAGGTGCATGTCGGTACCCTGATAATTCCAATTAGCCGTACTTTTTTTATTATTGTATTTGTGTCTTTTTCTTAAGCATGTGGAATTAACATATTTATTTTATTTCTTTAGTAATAAAGTAAGTTAAATTAAGTCACCGCAATAGAAATAAAAATAAGTAGGTTTAATTTTAACTGTAGCATATAAAAGTTAATTACATTTGAATCCGGTTTTAGTGTTTAATTGTAATTCTGCAGATAGTTCAAGAAATAACTAAACTGAAACATCAAATGTCCTAAAAATATTTTTAATTAATAATAAAATGACCGATAGCCCCAAAAAAATTTTAATATTATATGGACGAATTTATTTATTTTTATATATGTTTAACTTCTTGTTTTTTTGACAATGGGTATTTTGTAAGTATTTAAATTATAACTTAGAATTTTTTTGAGAGAAAAAGGATACGTTTTAGTCTGAATGTGCCTAAAACGGTTTCTATGCCAAAATTAAAAATAATAAAAACACAGTTGTGATTTGTGTTAAATATGTCAAAATTATCTATATTTTCTAATGTATGTAAATTATTAAGCAAGCGTAAGAAATAAAGTAATATTATAAAAACTATTTATTTAAATTTATTACCGAAATAATATTCTATACCATAAATACTTAGTGATAAAATAAACTTCCTTCCGATGCCTATGACAAGGATTAAAATCCTTTTTAACACTTCACACTTCCAAATATCTATTATTATCCAACCCAAATAGTCTATTATTATAGACCGGTATTTTTGATATGATATAGATTTTGCTAAAAACACCGGACTAAAGAACATAGGTAGTTTGCGAAGAAAAAAAGGGTAAAAATATGATTTATTACTCTCTCTAGTTCTTGAATAAACTATAGTATAAGAGGCAATCGAGTCTATTTTTCTGAACTCAAAGCTCTTGGGGGGAAGGGGGGGCGATGCCCCCCCCCCCCTAGGATCGGCGCCTGCATCAAGGTATGTCAAAATTCTCAAAAGCAAGAACTCCCTTTCATGGTAAACTAATTTTATGAAATAATGCTTGAAGTTGATTTGTTATTTGGTAAGATTCAAACAAGAGAAATTGACGCTGCTATCGCAAATAAAAATATATTATTATTTGAATTAAAATTAAGAAAAATTAGAAATAATATTACCACAAACAACATTGAGCCATCTCCATCTGCTTCAAATCGACGTAAGCTCAATAATTCTGCATAGTTTTCTCGGAAAGTAAAAGAAATTTGTGATATAATTTCTTGTCAAGCAAAATAATAACTTAGCTTTACAGGTCACTTGGTAGCAGCCAATTTTTTTTCTCGGAACAGTATGTCGAATGTATTACATATTTTCCTGAACAAAAATTTAAGGATACGATTAAAATTTACCTATTTCTACAAAAACTCAGTACAGAACTGACCATCATATCTGAAGCTGAAGAATTTAGATTAATTTCGGGACTTCTTGTACTTTACGACTATCTTTCACAAAATAGCTGGTGTTCTTAAACTTCAAAAAATTTTAATTACTATTGCGATGGCATCGGCTGAAGCAGAACGGAGCTTACTACCCTCAAACGAATAAAAACGTTTTTATAGAATACTATGAGCCAAGAAAAACTTTCTGCTTTGATAATGCTTTTTGAAGAACGGTATATTGTCGAAAGTATATCTGATTTCAATCAGTGGGTTATTAATAAGTTTGCTAACGTCGAAAACCAGCGAATGGATTTTTTTTATAAATAATTCGCGTGCATTTTGTTTTGATATTTGAAATTTACTACCTACTAATTATTTATGTTTAGTTATTGTTCCGTCTTTCCGAACTGTTAATTTTTACGTTATTGTTTACTGGGTAAAATTAACATATCTCTACGTTTACATTTATATTTAAGCAAACTGAAGTTAATTTTATTTTATTTCACTTCCACTACCATTTTCGTACATTTTTCTGATCCTTCGACCGCAGATTTTCTAATCCATCTACTGCGGATTTTCTGGTCGATTTGACAATGAATTGTGCAATTTTCATTGTTTTTCATTAATAAAATTTAATTTCAGTTTGCATAAAATAATACAATTATTTATCGTTAAAATTCCAAATTTAAGTACATTTTTTAATCGGCCCTGCAGAACAGCAGTTTCAAAGTTTAACTTAGGTACCGATAGCACATCCCGTCTGCGATTCATGATAACTGACGCCTTCCGTACTGCCTTCAAATGTTGGAAAAGTAATGCAGAAAATACCCCTCTCCTCATAAATGGACTACGTTTGTAAGTAACCGCGTAACTTATATACAGGAAAGGTTGTTTCCGAATCAGTGGTCTCACATAACTTCTCAAGAACATCCGGCAGATTGCGCTACTCGAGGTGTTCTTCCGTCAGAATTAATCCGGCTGAAGAAATGGTGGGCGGGACCCTCTTTCTAACGTCTCGTTTTTAAGCTTAGTGCAATGAGCACATTAAACCCAACTTGAAAAACGGAAAACCACTCTTACTCTTATTTCCCCTATCCATTGGTGGGATACCCTTATTGAACAGAAGGGTCCTCTTTTGTTAAAAGAACTAGATAAGACTCTTCTAGTTCTAGTTAAGCACATTCAATCTGTCTCTTTTGCGAAAGAAATTAAGGCAATTTCTATTTCGAATTTAAAATCACTTCCAAAATATTTGAAAACATTAAGTCCGTTTTTTGATCAGAATTGTCTTCTCTGGGTGGACGGACGTCTCACTCATTCTACACTCTCATACGATGCTAAACACCCTTGTTTACTACCAAATGATCATCGGTTAACCCGTCTCATTATAGAATATACTCACTACAAATACTTGCAACCCGGGTTTCAAACATTCCAATATTTGCTTAACCAAAGGTATTGGATAACTTCCTTCAAAAGAACTGTAAAAAAAGGTTCTCTTCTCTTGCATACGCTTCTTTAGGTGCAACCCCTCTTCTCAAGTACCACTCATGGGTGATTTACCAGCCAAGCAAAATGTTTTACTAAGTGTGGAGTTGACTTCGATGACCCATATCTTATCACCATGGGAAAACTACATGGCGCAAGAATTTATAAGGCATATGTTTGCTTTTCTGTATGTTTAGCCACTAAGGCTATTCATCTGGAACTCGCTACAGAGCTTTCTAGCCATGCTTTTCTGGCTGCGTTGCGACGTTTGCTTTCAAGGCGTTGTCCTACAACAGATATTTATAGCGATTGTGAAACTAACTTCGTTAGAGCTTCTAAGCAGCTCTTAAAAAATATGCGTCATATGGCAATCTCTTCCCAAAATGACCAAGAAGTGTCGCGCGCACCTCAACGGTACATGGTAGAAAACACTATCATCTTGCACTTTAAATTTAAGCGGAAAACACGTATTGCGAACACTAATATACCACGCGAGTGTTAAAACCTCTCTATGCTGGCTAAATCCGCTAAAACCTTAAAAACGATTATTTATTCAACCCCTATAACAGTTCCAAAACCCAAAGGACTCAGCTCCAGCGAAGTATCCACGATTTCCATATCAGTGAGCAGCTACAAGGTTGGCCATTTTTGATTGTTCGAGATTGTCATACCTTCGCCGTATATTTTAACTGAAATTAAATTCTTTACCAGCGCCCAAAATACAGTCCACTTTCGTACATTTTTCTGTGGTCATTCGAGCCGGATTAATTTTGACGGAAGAACACCTCGAGTAGCGCAATCTGCCGGATGTTCTTTATAAGTTATGTGAGATCACTGACTCGGAGTCAACCTTTCCTGTATATAAGTTACGCGGTTACTTACAAACGTAGTCCATTTATGAGGAGATGAACGAATCCAAGACAGTGCTACGGCTAAATTCACTAAAACCTTAAAAACAATTATTTATTCAGCCCTTATAGCAGTGTCAAAACCCAAAGGACTCAGCTCCAGCGAAGCATCCACGATTTCCACATCAGTGAGCAGCTACAAGGTAGGCCATTTTTGATTGTTCCAGATTGTCATACCTTCACCGTATATTTTAACTGAAATTAAATTCTTTACCAGCGCCCAAAATACAGTCCACTACCATTTTCGTACAGTTATTTAAAATACATTATTTTGTTTCATACTAATTCAATTTTAAAAAACTTTTATTTTTTCATCCACTTATGATAGATTTATACATATCTATGTTTTTAATGCACCATTGAAATTGCAATTCCTAGTTTTTTAATGTACCAGTCGCCAGTGTTTTTAGTGTTACGAAATTGGATTAGTATACTCAAGCATTGATTCTTCCTTGAAAATTAAATAAAATAGTTTTCGTTCCTGAATTGTTCGAGAGAGGGCGTATTTGATTGAATGAAATAGAAAAACCATAATTCTTTTGAAAAAATCGATTACAGTTGTTGGTGCCATGTTAAGTTTTCAACATCTTCTCCTTATGTTTAAAACTTTTATATTTAATTTCATGCTTTAAGATTTAAAATAGAGAGTGGAGGAAACAAGAAATATTGTTATTCAAAACACTATACTCCTAGATTACCTTGTCCGATTATTACGAGCTGGATTCTTTTTAAGCTGTAATGCTTATATTGTAAAAGGGCGCTAATTTTTTTAATATTTTTTCAATCAATCATGACAAAGCGGTATTTGTGGAAGTTGTTAATTTTACAAATTTTTTCGAATATTTAAAAAAAATATGTCATTCCAAATTGCTTCTTTTATAAGATATAAAATTAGGGAAAACACAGAAGTTTCTATTGTTTTTTAAAATCAACTTGTTGCCGAAAATAATTAGGGGAAGGGGGCCCAAAGCAGGTCACTTAAGGTTTATTTTAAAATAAATGCCACATTTTTATATCTAAACTGGTTTTATTTGAATAGTCTGCATACGTATTTAACAAACTTGGAAAGCAACACCATAAATCACGCAGCTTTTAACAATTTTGTTGGTTATAACGAAAAATATACAGTGTGTCATTTGACCTGCTTTGCCCGGAAGGTATGCCCAAAGCGGGTATGGCATCTGGGCAAAGCGGGTAAAGACAAATCAGATAAAAATATTATCTTATACTAATAAATCGTTAGTCCGTTGTCCGTACAGGTAGCTACAGTACCTGGCGGTGCTCCATCTAGTAATCGATCATTCATACGTTTATGTCCAAATATCATAAACGATGGTATAAAAAAGTCAGCAGCATTGCAGCAACATATGACCGTCGTCAGTTTTCCTCTTTCGGTGCTGGAAATTACACCAACTTGTTTTTTTCCTGTTTTAGTGAGCACTTTAGGTCGGTTGCTGGTCGTCAGAACACCTGTTTCATCTGCATTATAGATCCTTGTGCAATCAATTTAGTGCTTATCGATTTGCTCTTCTAGGAGATCGAAGAACCTTTCTACTTGAGGTCTATTAAATCCACGGGCACGAGCCACTGAAGTCGGTTCTGGTTGTCTCAAAGTAAGTTCAGGGTGTCTTTTTCTAAAAGATTTGAAGCAGTCATCGCCTGCAGAATTATTTTTAAATGGATGTGAAATGTTGTTGGCAGTAGTAGAGTAGAGCGGGGTCCCAGGACAGTGCCATCGACTTCTTGTAAAGTCGATGGCACCTTCCATCGAGCTGTCACTTCTTCGGCATGTCTTCAGCACTACCCTTGAAAGACATTGGTGAAGAAGTGGTTGATTGTCGAAGGGGTTGAAAGAGATTTTCCAGGAATATCTGAAGAAGTAATTTCCAAGAAGAATATATTACAAGAAGTGACGTAATCCGAAGACATGGGCGAAGAACAGGTTGATTCTCGAAGAGGTGATTAATATTTTCAAAGAATATCAAAAGACGTAATTTCCAAGAAGCCGAAGAGGTTGAGTAATGTATTAGAATAAGAAGAAGAAGTGACGTAATCCGAAGACATTGTCTAATAAGTGGGCTTGTATTATTTTGTATGACTGTAGACGCCATCTATAGTTGGTTGTTGTAAGTGTATAAAGTTAGATTAAAGGAATCTAGGTAAAGCTAAGGTGTCCATCTATCGTCAATTGTTGTAACTGGATAAAAGTTTGATTAAAGGAATCTAAGCAAAGCTGAGCTAAGCTAAGCACGTTGTGTTTTAGATGCTGCTATCTGATATTTTGGTGAAGTTTAGATATATATTTTTATTAAAGGAATTAAGCTTAGGGTAGGTAATACATAAAGCAACAAAAAAAAAATAATGATATTATTTATTAAAACAAAAAATTAATTTTTATAATAAGTATTCAATATTGTTTTGATATCTGACTATTATATTTGTTATCAAAACCTAACCGTTTTTCTATTAAAATAAATTTAAATTCCAATAAATAGGACAATCTTTAGTTACAAACTGTATAGGTAAATTTATATGTCTTAAAGATTATTTGATCGATGACCATTGTTTTGATTATTGTTTTCATTATAGATTCGCATATTTCCATTTCTTTCTTTACTATCTAAGTAACTAGGGGGTAAATGTTTAGATTTGTCCATTTCTTTAAAATATTGTTGTAAATCACACGCTAAACAATTACCATTTGGAATTTCAGCTTCACCTTTACATTTAGCACACTTATGTGTTGTTGGGACTGGCATTTTGTAAATACTAAAAATAAACTGTTTTGGTGCTGATTAGATATGAATTTTTATACTTCGTGTTTGTTCGTATAAAATCGGTTATAATATGAAGGATATAAAAAAGAATTTTGACTAAGGTAAGTCATTTAACATTGAACTTTTATATAAGAATATTAGCTAGAAATAAAAAAGAATTTAAAAAAATGGATATGTCTTGTCAAGAAATGTGGGATGATATATCTGGATTCGAAGATTTGCCTTATAGTTTTCTTTATTATTTTCAACGTTATTTGAATTGGAATATTATATCAAAAACTCAAAAATTGGATGCCGAATTTATGAGAACATTTCTAACAAAAATAAATTGGCAATTGGCGTCAAAATATCAAAAATTATCGGAACCATTTATTGAAGAATTTAAAACATATGTTGATTGGGATTATATATGTAGATATCAAAAATTATCTCCAGGATTTATTCGAGAACATAAAGATCAAGTCAACTGGAATCATATTATAAAATATCAACAATTGAGTAGTAACTTTTTGGAACAAATGAAACCCTATATTGAAAATTATCAAGAAAATCATTCCTATGACACAGTTAATTAATTATTTTAAGGTGTACATGTTTTAAATTATTTTTAGATTTCCTTAGGAAAATGTTTTTTTTTTTTTTATTAGTAATTCATAAAAAAAATTTTATTGTTAAAGTTATATTATTTGGTTTAAATAAAAAAATATAAAGTTTGTATAATTGTTTTATTTATAATATTTATTCAATATTGTCTTTTGATATCCAACTATTATGTTTATTATTAAAACCTAACCATTTTACAAAAACTTTATTATTTTTACGTTTTAAAATTTTTTCAACTAAATAAATATCAGGATATTTTACTTTTTGTAGTTGAAGTTCGTAAAATCCACCTTTAATATCTTGATGGTTTATATCTTCAAGTAAATATGTAACAGGATTTGTAAGTTGTACTTTTCTTATAGTAAATATTTCAGTAGACCAATTTGGTTGGTATTTTTTATCAAAAGCACCTCGTATTTTTGATATTCTTACATGATCTCCAACATGAAATTTTGGCTTAAAAGTTTGTTTTATTCTATTATAAACTGTATTTAATAAAAGTTTTTCATGTTTTTTAGTTACTTCAGATGGTTTAAAGCCGGTTGTTGAATGTTTTTTATTATTATAGGTGTTTACAATTGAATTTAAAATATTTATCCATTTGTATGAACCTCGAAGACTAAATTCTTTCCACATCATATTTTTTAAAGTTCGATTGACCCGTTCGACAATTGAAGCCTTTTTTTCACTATAAACTACATAATGAATAACGTTATATTTTTTCATTAAATTTTGTGTTTCTTTTCCCAAAAATTCACCTCCAGAATCTGTACAAAGATGAACTGGTGTTTGAATTTTAAAAACATTTTCCAATTGGTTGGCTACTTCCTTAGAAGTTTTCGATTTTAAAGCAAACATCCAAACATATTTGGAAAAACAGTTAATTACAACTAAAATATATTTATAGCCATTATTTTCATTTGCATATTCTTTCATGTCCACTAAATCTGCTTGCATTAAATCTAATAAAGATTTTATAATAACTTTTCTTCTTTTAAAATTTATTCTAGCTGGTTTATGTATTTCATTTACAATTTCACGTTTTACATCAGTAATAAACTTTGACATTTTTTTTTTTTAATATTATTCTATAATATTAGCTTCTTGTAATTCTTCGATAATGGATACAATTTCGTTTTGGTGATTTGTATTGCCTGCTGATTCAGAGGCGAGTAATAATCTTAGACGATTTACAAGTTCGTTTGGATCGTCCCAAAAGATATAGTCAATTGGTTTGTCTGATAATTTCATTAGCATTCCCTCTCCATCTTTCGATGATTCTGTATTTTCTATTTCTTTTTGTTGAACATTTTTCTTAAGCGGTTTAATAATTTTATTGAATTTCATATTTTTACTTGATTTAACATTTTTTATGGCATTAGATTTTCTTAGTATATTTGCATAATTTTTAGCATCCTCTTTAGTGTAAATAGAGGGAATATTTTGATTAAATAGTAAACCATATAAACCTTTGGTACCTTTATATTTTTTACCTGCTATTATTAAATCAGCTCCGTCAAAATTAATTGTTTTATTACCAATCGAAAATTTTTCAATATCTCTATCAAGTTGAACGCGAAATTTTCCATCAGATTTATCACTATTTACGTCATTGATAAATTTCCTAATATATTTTGAAGGTAATGGATGATATTGCTCATAGTAGTCAGTTAAGGATTTTTCCGCAATAGTCTTATTTAATTTTTCTTGGTATTCTTTTTGTTTTTTACTATCGTCCTCTTTTAGTTCTTTTTCAATGTCTTTCACTATTTGTTTTCTAAGATTGTACGGTTTGATTTTCGAAAGGTGTAATTTTCTCTTCGCACGTGGTTCAGATAGAGGATTTTTAAATATATTTGGAGTGTTTGGATTTATAGGGGTTGACGTTGATGGAATAGGTTCCGAAAGAAACGATTCTATGTCGTTAAAATTACTAGAAGTTTCATTTTTTATACTTTTTTCTTGATACTCATCTTCATTTTCTGTTTTTTCTTTTATTTTAACATTTGGTAAATTATTCGCTGGCAATGGATTTAATTTATACTCGATTTTTTGTAATTGTTTTGTTATGGGTTGAAATATATTTTCATGCACTAACTGTCCATGTTTTAGTATATCTAATTTATTTTTAATTTCTCTTCGTTTTTTAATTAGCTCTTGTTTAATATTTTTTTTAATTTTTTTATGTTTAATTTTCTTTTTTAAAACCATTATATTCAATGTTTAAATATAAAATGAAAAATATATTTTAAATTAAATGTATATATAATGATCCAAACAATATCGATAGCGACCATCATTAATATTATTGTCTTTAAAAATTGATAGGAATTTAAAGGGTTCCTTCCAACAATATGAACAAATAGATTTAAATTCCTCAAATGACATATCTGTTCCCACATGATCTGTATAAACATGTCGTATATTTAGATCATCTTGTTTGAATACCATAAGTACATTTGCATTATCTCTTATTAAATGTTTTGGTATTTTAGCATATGATTGACAAAGATAGAAAGAGTCAATATTATTATGGCGTCCCATGCTGAAGTATTCCCTTATGATATCCTGTTTTTTACTACATATTACATCATCAAATATAAAAATAGAATTGGGTTTAACATCTGATGTTGGTATTATATTTTCATTATTATTAAATGCATAATATCCAATGCCTTTGATGGGTTTTATTAAGTTTTCCAAATACGTATACTTTGGTTGATATAACGATTTGGAATATATGTAAATATTTTCGAATTTTAAACCATTTCGATTTTCAATTAAGCTTAATATTACCGACGTTTTTCCACAATTTGAAGGACCACATATAATACAACGCATTGTTGTTGGAAGTAACTTACTATGTTTATAAGTTTTAGTGGTTGGATTTTCATAGTTTTCTACTTCTAAGGTAGTTTTTTGTTTAATAATTTTTTTCATGGTATATAAAAAAAGGTGAAAATAAGAATGAGTATATAAGTATGCTATTTTAAATTATATACTTATTTTTATATTAACACTCGTTAAGGATTATATTCTTAGTTAAAGAAAAAAAAATGAAATATTATCTAACACATGAAGGAAAAGGACTCTTAAATTCTGCAATAAATAATTTACCTTTTGAGTTACATTTACCAGGATATAATTATTGTGGACCAGGAACAAAATTAACTAAACGATTACAACGTGGTGATATGGGAATTAATCCATTAGATGAAGCATGTAAAGAACATGATATTGCTTATTCAACAAATAAAGACTTATCTAATCGACATATTGCTGACAATATTTTATTTAGAAAAGCTTTAAGTAGAATACGTGCATCAGATGCTAATTGGAAAGAAAAATTAGCAGCATTGGGTGTATCTGCTGCAATGCATAGTAAAGTTAAGTTAGGTATGGGTGGGGATGTAAAAATTCAAAATGTTGATTTAAAAAGTGTAAGTAAAAAACAAAATATCATTACAAGTTTAAGTTTGGATAAAATGCAACAAACTATTAAAACTATAAAACATTATTTGAGTAGAATAAAAATATTAGTGGATAAATTAGATAAATCAGAAACTGGAAATAATAATTCAAAAGTTCATAAAAAAGTGCAGAGGCGTATAGGTAATAAAAAAAAGGAACCCTTAAAATATGAAAATTACCATGAAAAAGAAATAAGAAAAAAAATGGAAAGCTCAAGAAGATCTACACTAAAACCAAGAAAGAGGAAACTAGATATGGATGAAGACATATTGAATAATATAGATGCAGAAAAAAAAAGGAAAATTGAACATGATTTATCGCTAGAACTGAATAAAATAAACAATACAAATCAACAAAATTTTGAAATTGTTAAACGAGCTAATTCTTTAAAACGAAAATTGAAAGACAGTAGTGACAATGAAGATGACATAATAAATCAATCAGAAAAGAGAATAAGAGTCTTTTAAAGTATTTAAGTGATAATCAATAAGATTTTTAATTCAGTATAGGTTTTGTTTTTCTTTAATGACAATATATAGTAAAAAAATAATAATATAAATATGTCAACCAATATATCGAAAAAGAAAAAAAATAATAAAAAGAATAACAGACATCATCATCATCGTCGACGACGACGTCATTATAGTCATAAAAAGATAATTAAAAATCAAAGGAAAAAATCACCGAAAAATTCAGTAAATTTCCAATCAATTACACGTAAAATTAAGGAGAATATAGTAAAACATAAACCGAAAAATTTAAATTCTATTTTTAAGTTAGCACGTAAAACTGTTCAAAATGAAAGTGGAAAATTTAAAAAAGTTCCAAGAATAATAAAAATTCCAAAAACAGGAGGAATTTTACCTCTTATACCAATATTTGCTGGACTAAGTGCTTTGGGAGCATTAAGTGGAGGTGCTGCAGGAATTGCAAAAGCTGTAAATGATGCACGTGCTGCTAATCAACAATTACAAGAAAGTCAACGTCACAATAAAAAAATGGAAGATATAGCAATGGGTAAAGGAGTTTATTTGAAACCATATAAAACAGGATTGGGTCTTTTTTTAAACCCTCCTACCAATTTGAAAGATTACCCCTAATATTGCCTGAATATGCCTTAAATAATTTAGAACTTGAGGAATATGCTAGAAAATTAAAAATTCCTTATTTTAGAGGTGTTTTTATGAAAGACTCTTTACCGAAAAAAATCAAATATTTTGAATGTGGTATTATAAATTTAGACAATAGTTCAGGTCCTGGTACACATTGGACTGCTTATAAAAAATGTGGAAAAAATATTTATTATTTTGACAGCTTTGGTAATTTGAGACCAACTTTAGAAAGTAAATTATATTTTAATTCCAATGGTATATGTAATATATATTATAATCACACGTCTTATCAATCATATAATTCGGTAAATTGTGGTCATCTATGTTTAAAATTTTTATATTATCCTATTTTATCCTAATAAATATAGTGTTTTAAGTATATTTTGTTTAGTTTCTTTTTATTAATCAAAGATATATAGTAATAAGAAAAAAAAATGTCCTATACATTTACTTTATCTGGAAATAAATCAATACTTACCGCAAAAATATATCCTCCTATTATTTTAAACGAAAATGATGAATATGTTTTGGGACTAGTTAATTTTGAAAGTTATAATTCTATTCCCAATGTCGATCAAACAAATAATATTTTTCATTATGGCAATAATAAACAAGTGATTATACCTGAAGGATCATATGAAATTGTAGATATATATAAATTTTTATCAAATCATTTTAATTATAATTACTACCTAAAAAAAAAAGGGGAAAAAAAGAAGAGAAAATACAACGAGTTACAACAAGAAATAATTGAAATAAAATCATTTGAAGATCAAAGTCTTAATAAGAATAATATTATTCCAAAGTATACTATACAAGAAGAAGAGGAAATAGAAGATGAGGAATTTGTTACTCTTTTTCTAAATAGTAATCGTAATACTTTAAAATGTGAAATTAAATGTAATAAAATAATTGACTTTAGTAAACAAAATTCTATTGGAAGTCTATTGGGATTTAAAAATCAAATACTTGAGCCAAATAAAGTGCACGTCTCCGAAAATCCAGTTGACATTTCCAAAATTAATTCTATATGTATAGAATGTAATTTGATAACAAATTCCTATAATAATGGAAAATCAGTTCATATTGCGCATATGTTCTATCCTACTGCCCCTCCAGGATTTAAGATAATTGAAAAACCTACAAATGTAATTTATCTACCAATAAGCACACGTTATATTGATGAAATTGTACTTAAAATAACCGATCAAGATGGAAATTTAATTAATTTTAGAAAAGAACTGATAACGATACGTTTACATTTAAAGAGAAACTTTTAAGTTTAGTTAAAAAAAAAAGTATGGTATTTTTATATGATCAAAATTCGTTTGGTATTCCTTTTGAAAGGAAAGAGTTCAATAGTTATAAAAGCTCTACAATAAAGAAAAAACATTTTAGTTCACGAAACCAATTTAAACAATTAACATCTAAAAATAAAAAACTACTTTTATCTTTAGGATTTCGTTTAAAAAAGAAAAACTAAAAAAATTAAAAAAAAAAGTTTCTGGTATAGATTTAAATTAAGCTGTACCACATATACAAATAAGTTTTTTATTAAGTGTAAGTGCAAATTAAATTTATTCAAGAAAAAAGGGGAAAAAAATGAGTTTTAACGTATTAAAAATAAATGATAGTATTATAATTGATGATTCAATTATAAGTTATCAATATCACACACATCAACCATATTCATCTACAACTTTTAATAATAACGATGAAATTAGAATACCCATTCAAACACAAGATCTTTATACATTACCAAGTGAAAGTTTTCTATATATCGAAGGAAAATTAACAAAAGACGATAATACATTTTCAGAAAATGTTAATTTTATAAATAATGGAATTATGCATCTTTTTGAAGAAATACGCTATGAATTAGGTGGAGTAGTTATTGATCGTATTAGAAATCCTGGTATAACTACTTCGATGAAAGGATATGTTTCATTTACACCAGATGAAAGTAAAAATTTACAAAATGCTGGATGGAATACCGATTCTCCTCCCGCTCTTCTAGATAAAAAGGGTAATTTTAATGTTTGTATACCATTAAAAATGATAATGGGATTTGCTGAAGATTATCATAAAATAATAATGAATTTACGTCAAGAATTAATATTAATAAGAAGTGCTTCTGATTTAAATGCAATTCATCAAAAAGAAGACAAAAAAGAAAACTATAAAGTAACTATTGATAAAATTTTTTGGAAAATACCACATATAATAGTGAATGACAGTCAAAAATTACGTCTTTTCAAACAATTTGAAAGCAATAAAGATTTGACAATTGCTTTTCGAGAATGGCAACTTCACGAATATCCTCAACTAAAATTAACGAAAAATCACACGTGGAATGTGAAGTCATCTAATTTATTACAACGCCCTAGAAGCATCCTAATTGGCATGCAAACTGCTTTAAAAAATGATATTACCAAAGATATGAGTCACTTTAATCATTGTGATTTAGTAAATTTAAAAGTATATTTAAATTCAGAAATTTTTCCATATGACAATTTAAATGTTGACTTTTCTAATAATAAGTATGCAATACTCTATGAGATGTTTGCGCAGTTTCAAAAATCCTACTACTACAAACAAAAAAGTCATCCATGTATAACTCCTATAAATTTTAAAAACAACACACCACTCATAGTTATTGATTGTTCGCGACAGAGTGAAGATATTCTAAAAGGTGGTGCGATAGATATTCGAATTGAATTTGAAACTAATAAAATAATTCCCGATAATACTGTCGCATATTGTTTAATTTTACACGATCAATTAGTGAAATATAATCCATTAACAAATTTGGTGAAAGTTATTTGAAGACAAACTTGGTAAGAGTTATTTGCAAAGAAAATTTTAAAGAAGAAATTAAAGAAAAATGTATATTGTTGACGTACAAGGATTTCAATATCAAACAAGTGACTTTATCTGCAAAGAAATAGCTATAATAAATATTCACACTGGTCGAATACATCATCGTCTAATTAAGTTGCCAATACCACTTCATTGGTTAAAACCTGATATTGAAAGTCATGTTGCCTGGACTACAAATTTTATACATGGAATTTCTTGGGATTTTGCTGGTTATCTACCCTACGAACAACTTGCATTATATATAAGACAAATTATCAAAGATCGACATGCTAAAGTTTTTGTAAAAGGTTTATTTAAAAAACAATGGTTGTTAAAACATATAAATAATGAAATTTTTGATTTATTTGATTTTAATTGTAATAAATTAGATCAACAATTATTTGCAACATTTAAAGAAAATCGTTGTAAAAATCATTTGTATAATAATAATAGATGTGCTAAACAAATTGTATCTATATTAAGGAACTGGTTTTTAGAAAATAAAACAAATATATAATTAATTATGGTTTTTTATTTTATTTTTTTTTTAATTTCTTATAACATATAATCAATATATATAGTACAAATATGTTAGGAAAATAATCTAATCGGTATATAATAATATATAATATATATTTTTTAAATTAAAGTAGTTAAAATTGACTATAAATAAGATATCATATTTTAGAAAAAAGTATATAACTATAAAATAAGATAACATATTTTTTTTAAAAAAGTATATCTAATTATTAAAAAAAACGTTGAGAATTTAGAAAATCGTCATCGTTTTCATCATCCTCTTCAATATTTATCATTTTGGAAGATGTTGATGGAGCCACTTCTGGTAGTTCTGGTATTGACTGTGGTGGTGGAAGTTTTTTTGCATCTAGTTTGAATATTTTTTTCGCAGGCTGCTGGAATTCATACGTTTCATCATCCAAATTAAAGTTAAATTTTTTCACGGCCTTTTCGAAAAGCATATATTGCTCTTCATCTTCTAACTTTGCACGCAAATAATGTATTGGTAAATTACCGAATTTTTTCAATAGGGTGCTGGTCTTCGGTGAATAGGACAGGCTAATAAATATTTTATCCCCTTTCAAAGTAATTTCTTTCACTCCAAATCTGAAATAATTGAAATAAAAAAATAAATTAGAGAAATGTTTAAAAATATTTTTAATATTGTATTAACCTTTGTTTAATATATATGATATTATTAACTAAAAACGTTAAACTATGAAAAAATCCGTATGTATTAGAGAAGATAAGAACCAATGTCATTTATTAATTAAATGGCAATTTGAATATAGACAAGCTCGAAAAAACAACTATGAAATGTATTATCTCGACAGACTTCGCTTTGAACGAAAAATCAGAGAATTTGAAATTATTTTTCAAAAAATAGCAAATATTGAACATAGGAGTAAAATATATATTGAAAGATTTGCAAACACATAATTTTTTAATTATTTTTTTATAGATTTAAAAGATAAAAGTAATATTAAATAATACTTACTGAAATATTTGCTTCATAACTACTAACGCCATTTTTAATGGCAGCTCTACCTTGTCTTTGACATTTACAATTATAGTTGACGGCGTGGTGGACATTTTGTTATTGTTGTACACTAATTATATGCAAAAAAAAAATAAATTAAAAAAGTAAAAATTTAAAAAAATTAATTTAGTTAATAAATATAAATTGATTTATAAAATAAATGTACACAAAATTACCATTCCAAATTTTCATAAGTTGACATACGTCGATAAAATGTTGGAAAAAAAGGATTTATATTATTTTGATCTGGAAAAAATGTATAAAAAATAGGATCTAAATTTTTTTGATTTATAACTGCATTAATAGCTAGCATTTTTAATGACTGAGGTTGAAAATTTTGAAAACCCGGTATTATACCATGTCTATTGTCATTAATATTATAAGCCCAAATACAAAATTTTTTATTCAAAAATGTACACGCACATTTGAAAGCATCGTATTGAGTCCTTTGCATTTGATTGATTATATTTTCCTCCCTTGAAAGTTTTAAATTTTTTTCACCGACAAAATGAATTCTAAGAGTCAAATCCACATTTATTACTAAAGTAACATAAAAATGATCAGATTTCCAACAAAAAAAATAACCATTGTGATGTCCTATTTTTTTATAATCAGGTACTTGAGTTCCCCATTCAATTATATCTAAAAGACTACCCATTTTTTCAAAAGTATTTTCACCCTCTAAATCTATCCACAAAGTAGGAAATCCAAAGTCCTCAGTACGACCCAATAAATGTGCAACAAAACGTCCCGTTAAAAAGCAAATTTGATTTGGTAATAAATGTGTGCAAATATGATATATTAAATTTAAAATTTCGTGATCATCATTCGTCCAATTTTTATTTTTTTCTTGAAAATTAAAATTTAAATTAGTGTACAAAATTTGTTTGTTAAAAAGTGTCATTTCTTGAGACATATTTTTTTCTTATTATCTGAAGAATAAAAAATTGAATATATAAATATGTTATATTAATTTAAAAAACAAAATATTTAAAAACAAAACATCAAAAAAAAAAATAATAGTACTTACCAAATGGAAAATAATTCAGTCAACACTGTAAAAACAGATATTAAAACGTTCTGCTGCAATATGTCTATTTATACTTTGGATTTTCCTCCTTTCTAAAATAAATGACATCAACATAGTCACAAGTTATGTATATCTAATTATTAAACAAACAAGATTTTTAATTACCTCTCGAGGAAAAATAATATCTAAAAAGCAATAATTTATTTTAAAAATTAATATTACTTTGTAGTATACACATAAATTGATGTCTCGAATCACGTATTTTCGATTTATCCACTTATGTCATTGCAAATAATAAAAACAATTACCTAAAATTACATCAACTTTTATTTGAAAGTCAAACAATGTGGATTTCATGCAATTATGCAGAAATGAGTAACTGCTAAGTGCTAAGTGTTTTATATTATGCAAATTAAGCAGGACTTTCAATTGACAAGTACTGCGTTTTAAATGTTTCGTAAAAGATCCCATTATAAGTTATGTGTATAAATTGCATGCATTTAATAAGTGTTATTTATTTTCACTTTTAGTAACATACAGTACGTTTATTTTTTAAATTTTTATAATGGTAGCATTTTTGTGTCTAATTTGCCACTATTTTGTTTATGAGCACAAATATAATACATATTTTTATTGTAAGAGGTGTATTCGTGCATTGTATCGTCCCTATTGCTATAATTGTCTAACAGCCAGAGACATACAAGAAATCTGTGTTCACTGCTTTGGTTCGATAAGGTAAGAAAATATTTATATAAATTTGAAATTACCATTTTATTTTTTCTAAAACTTTTAATTTAAAACAAAAATAAGTTTAATTTTTATCAAATAGTATTCCGATTTTAAGTTTATAAATAAGAAAATAATTAACTTGCCATACATTTCTTAAGACACAAAAATTATTTTCTTAGAAAATTAACGTTCCCTTTCTTTTTTTTTTTTGAATTTTAATATTTAATATTTTATTTTCATTGTACTTAGCAGTTCAGTTAATAACTTCAACACGTATAGAATAATCATATTAAATATTAATTAATATAATGAAACAGCAAACAAACGAACGATGTAAAATACGAGGTTGTTTATATAGTGCTAATTTTATGTGTTATGTAAAATCGCAAAATATTATTAAAAAAATGTGTATCTATCATAGTTTTTGTTCAAAATGTGGCACTCCCTGTAAATATATGAATGGAAATATAGTAAATAGTAATGATAATTTCCTTTATTGTTATTATTGCAATCCCGAATGGAGTGACTTTGCAAATAATATTTCTATAACTATTTAATAAAACAAAAAAAAATAGGTAAATATCTGTTAGGCTTCTAAATTAATAAGAAATATTTCCTAAAAAATTATTTATTTTTTAAATTCTTAAATCATTTCATTTAAATATTAGGTAAATATAAGTATTTAGTCATTAGCTATATAAATATTGCAACATATTACATTAGCTTTCGTATTTGTTTTTAGAGTTAATAACTAAAAGAGGAAAGAGAAATGGAAAACAAAAATAATTCACCACCATCTAGTTCACAAACGCTTGATCGATTATGCAGTGAAGTACTGACAAAAATTAAACAGGTAAGCAAATTAATTAAAAAACAAAATGAATTTTTATTTTGGATACAATATTTAAATAAAATAATAAAATTAGTTAAAATTTGTCAAAAAAATAAATCGAAATGTATTGGGAATTTTTCAAAAATTGAAACAAGTCTGTCAGTTTTAAAGCATTATAAGGAACATTTTAAAAATCAAAAACGAATTAATTTTAGTAATTCATTTAAAGTAAAAAATAGAAAAAGGAATCTAATTTGGCAAGAAATAGAATCATGTTTTAAAGGTAGAATACGAACGGGTGTAATTATAAATTTAAATTTTAAAGATCCAAAAATTTTCTTAAACAAAGCTTATAGAAGTTTTTCGATTCAAATTAAAAAGGCATTGAAAAAATCGCTTTTAAAAGTAAATACTACTTTTACTGGCATATTTATTAAACCTCAAACTTTGGAAACGGATTTAAAACATTTTTCTACTAAAAATGAAATTATCGATAGAAAATCAAATTTAAAAGATTGGTTTCGAGAAAATGTTAAAAACAAAATTTTACAAAAATTAGAAGAATATCAAGAGCGTGATTCAGGACTTGCACTATATGAAATTCTACACTTAAAAATAAATATGAATAGTTTTAACCCTATAACTTGCGGTAATTCGACATATATTGAACTACCTAAATTTCTTCAAAATAAAAAAGGAATTATAAATATAAAAAATAATGATAAATATTGTTTTCTCTGGTCAATTGTTTGTGCTTTATATCCAGTTAATACTAATGGTAAGAATAAAAGTCGGACCTCATCCTATCCACATTTTAGTGAAGTATTAAAATATGACCACATTCAATTTCCAATACGACTTAAAGAGATACCAATTTTTGAAAAATTAAACAAATTAGCTATAAATGTTTTTACTACTTTTAAAAATCGTGAAATTGTTCCATTATGTTTAAGTAAAGAAAATTTTTCGCCTCGAATAAATCTACTAATGATTCCTATTAATAAAAATTATCAGAAAAAAAATCCTTTAAATATCTATCATTTTGCTTTAATTACCAATTTATCACGCATCTTAAATCAACAAATGAAAAATGTTCACAATAAAAAATGGTTTTGTGAAAGATGTTTAAATCATTTTCTGACAGAAGAAAATCTTAACAAACATTTGATTTGTTGCAAAAATATGAATACAACTAAAATTGAATTACCATCTAAAGATAAAAATATTCTAAAATTTACTAACTTTAAATTTAAACAAAAAGTTCCTTTTGTTATTTATGCTGATTTAGAAAGTATTTTGAAAAAAAATCAAAATTTACATTTATTTAAAAATAATGCTACTTCATCTGTATATCAAGAACATGAAGTATTTAGTATTGCTTATTATTTTAAATGTTCCTATAACGATTCATTATCCTATTTTCGATTATTCACTGGACAAAATTGTATTGAATGGTTCGTGAAAGAACTTGAAAATATAGCATATAAAGTTGATAACATTTTTAAGAAAATTATTCCAATGACACCATTAAATAACGAGGAAAAAAATAAATTTATTCAAGCAACCAACTGCTTTATTTGTTTGAAACCATTCCGGGAATATGAAACAAAAGTAAGGGATCATTGTCATTTTACTGGAAAATTTAGAGGAGCAGCTCATCAATCTTGTAATCTTAACTTTAAAATTGATCATATGGTCCCTGTTTTATTCCATAACCTTTCTGGTTATGACAGCCACTTTATAGTAAAAGAGCTTAGTTTAAAAATTAAAGGAAAACTTACATTAATACCTATAAATAAAGAACGATATATTTCTTTTACCAAATACATTGAAAATACCACTATTAATTTTAGATTTTTAGATTCGTACAGATTTATGCCTTCAAGTATTCAAAATTTAGCCTCTTTTCTACCTAATGAGAAAAAAACTATTCTAAAAAGTTATTTTAATCAAGATAATGAAAAAAAATTTGAATTATTATCACGAAAAGGAATTTTCCCATATGAATATTTAGATTGTTGGGAAAAGCTACAAGATAAAAATTTACCAAAAATAGAACATTTTTATAGTTCTCTTAATAATGAAAATATCACACAAAATGAATATGAATTTGCTCAAACTATTTGGAATACTTTCAACATTCAAAACTTAAAAGAATATGCAGAACTCTATCTAAAAACTGACGTATTACTTTTGGCTGACATATTTGAAAATTTTAGAGAAATGTGTCTATCAACATATAAATTGGACGCTTTATGGACATATACAGCTCCAGGTTTAACATATCAAATTGTATTATCACAAGGTATTGAATTAGAATTACTCACCGAAATTGATATGCTTTTATTCATAGAAAGAGGCATTCGAGGTGGTATTTCACAATGTTCAAATCGATATGGTAAAGCTAATAATAAATATATGGAAAATTCCTACAATCCAAATTTACCAACATCATATTTAATGTATTTTGATGTTAATAATTTATATGGAGCTGCTATGAGTCTACCTTTACCAGAAAAAAATTTCAAATGGGATGATCCTAATAATTTTAAAACAATCGATATTTTAAATATTTCAGATTATAGCGACACTGGGTACATATTTGAGATAGATCTAAATTATCCAAAAGAATTATATGAACTACATAAAGATTTACCACTTTGTGCAGAACATCTATGTCCACCAAATTCAAAATCAAAGTTAACAAAATTATTGACCACATTTTATAACAAAAAAAATTATATAATTCACTATCGAGCTTTAAAACAAGCTCTTCAATTAGGCTTACAAATTTCCAAAATACATAGAGTATTAAAATTTAATCAGTCATGTTGGTTAAAAAACTACATTGATCTAAACACAGATTTAAGAAAAAAAAGTAAAAACGATTTCGAAAAAAATTTCTTCAAGCTTTTAAATAATGCATTTTTTGGAAAAACCATTGAAAATGTACGTAAACACAAAGATATTAAATTTGTTACTAAATGGTCAAATCGATTTGGAGCCAATTATTATATTTCACAACCAAATTTTCATAGTTGTACTCGTATTTCCGAAGATATAGTACTGATTGAAATGTCAAAACTAAAAATAAAAATTAACAAACCTATTTTTGTTGGATTCAGTATTTTAGATCTGTCAAAAACTTTTCTTTATGATTTTCATTACAATTATATTAAGAAAAAATTTGGACCTAATACAAAACTTTTATATACTGATACAGATTCTTTAATATATCATTTTTTTATTAACGATATTTATACGCATATTAAAGAAGATATTCATTTATTTGATACTTCTGATTATCCTGAAAATAATGTTTATAATATACCATTAAAAAATAAAAAAGTTCTTGGTCTAATGAAGGACGAACTTAAGGGAACAATTTTATTAGAATTTATAGGACTTAGATCGAAAATGTATGCATTAAAAGTTTATAAATCAAAATTAAACCTAAATGAGGAAATAAAGAAATTAAAAGAACAAGGAGTAAATTCCAAAGAGATCTCTTTTTTTACTGAAAATTATGATAAAATTAAAAAAGCAAAGGGAATTACTAAAGGTGCTCTTAAAACTATTACTTTTCAAGATTATTATCAATGCATTTTTAAAAATATTAATAATCAAATTAATCAAAAAATTATTACATCTAAATTACATAAAGTTTATACAGTCAATCAAAAAAAAATTGCATTATCTCCTTTTGATGATAAAAGAATTGTCAATTATAAATGTACCGATACTTTACCATGGGGATATTCCTAAATAAAAATTCATTTTAAAAAATAATTAATTTGCTTACTGTGTTTAATTAGGACACATATTCTAATGTCAACTAATTTAAAAAGGTAATTTATATAAAACAAATTTTTAAAAATTTTTATAAATATATATTTAGATATGTGTGTATCTACAAAACTTTTTTCAATTTTTTTTTTGTTTTCAGATAAAATTTCGAAAAAATCATCCTGAGGCCTGTGAACCCCAAAAACATACTCCTCAAGCAGCTGGTTTTGACTTATTTAGCACAGACGAGGAATGCATCATTGAACCATTCTCTAGAAAATGTATAAACACTGGTATCCAAATTGAACTTCCCACAGGTTACTATGCACAAATACATTCTAGATCGGGTCTCAGTCTAGAATTTGGTCTCGAAGTTGGAGCAGGCATAATTGATCAAGATTATAGGGGCGATATTAGAGTTATATTATTTAATCTATCAAAAATACCAATTAAAATTAAAAAAAATACTAAAATTGCTCAACTAATTATAAAAAAATCAATAAATTGTGAATTTGTTAACGTAGATCATCTATCGAAAACATTTAGAGGAGAAAAAGGTTTTGGTTCTTCCTTAAATTTTTAAATAAACAAAATATAAATATATTTTTTTAAAAATTATGAATCCAAATCCGTCTCCAGGACATTCATATAGAAGATTTAATAATTTTCATAATATTATATATAGGTGTAATTTATGTAAAATTGCTTTTGATGATGGTGAACCCATAGTCGCAGACAATTTCGAAACTTACTATCATAAAAATTGTATACAAATTTGGAACCAAACTACAATGTATATTCGAGATCAACAAAGGTACTTTTGCCCAAATAATAACTTACCCGTTAGAATTAAACTATTATAAAAAATTTATTTTTTTTTATGTTATTAAATAATATACTATATATTATTCCTGTTAAAATTGAACTATTATATAAAATGTATTTTTTTTTTGTTTTAATAAATAATATCATTATTTTTTTTTTGTTGCTTTATGTATTACCTACCCTAAGCTTAATTCCTTTAATAAAAATATATATCTAAACTTCATCAAAATATCAGATAGCAGCATCTAAAACACAACGTGCTTAGCTTAGCTCAGCTTTGCTTAGATTCCTTTAATCAAACTTTTATCCAGTTACAACAATTGACGATAGATGGACACCTTAGCTTTACCTAGATTCCTTTAATCTAACTTTATACACTTACAACAACCAACTATAGATGGCGTCTACAGTCATACAAAATAATACAAGCCCACTTATTAGACAATGTCTTCGGATTACGTCACTTCTTCTTCTTATTCTAATACATTACTCAACCTCTTCGGCTTCTTGGAAATTACGTCTTTTGATATTCTTTGAAAATATTAATCACCTCTTCGAGAATCAACCTGTTCTTCGCCCATGTCTTCGGATTACGTCACTTCTTGTAATATATTCTTCTTGGAAATTACTTCTTCAGATATTCCTGGAAAATCTCTTTCAACCCCTTCGACAATCAACCACTTCTTCACCAATGTCTTTCAAGGGTAGTGCTGAAGACATGCCGAAGAAGTGACAGCTCGATGGAAGGTGCCATCGACTTTACAAGAAGTCGATGGCACTGTCCTGGGACCCCGCTCTACTCTACTACTGTTGGCTTCTGCAAACTGATAAACCAAAGAGCAAAATTCCTGTCTGGTCAGACCAAAAAAGAGATTGTCCATGTGAAACAAATACTCAAGTGATTCAGTTTCTTGACTGGCTGAAAATACGTTGCGAAATCTTCCAAATTTCTTTTCCGCTGAACCTTTTTTAATGTGCCTTTGCAAAGTTGAAAATTTTATAATTTTTTGGCTGCACTTCTGATGGATGTTCGATTTGCTTCTTCCATGGCGAGATTCATAGTTGCTTCACCCCAAGATGCTTGTTGAGATTTTCTTTTATATTTTTGTACCATCTGTAAAATTAATAGAAGTCAATCAGCCACAACACAAACCTTAGATCTCAGAACGTAAAAAAGTGCCATTCTATTTGTAGTTACCAGGGTAAAGCAGGGCAAACGGGTACCTGCTTTACCCGTACCTCCTTTGCCCAAAGGCTCATTTTTTAAAAATGTGTAAAATATAACCTCAATGTATGAGTGAGAAATGTCAACGTTTTTTGCGAATTCCAAGCTAGATTCATGCTTAATGCCAGATATATATATATATATATATATATATATATATATATATATATATATATATATATATATATATATATATATATATATATCTATATATATATATAAAAAAGGACACATAACTCTAACCATATTCGAATAATTCAAATTCACTTACCTTGATATTTTTTAATAAATTCCACCAAAAAGAATATTTATCGTTCTTGCCAAAATCACGAGACTCCGACGCCTTGATTTGACTGATTCATGTCGGAGCGTGTTCAGATGTTTCCGTAGCACTCACACATATGTGCTATTTCATTGCACAGATACGTATTTACGCCGACCTGCTTTGGACGGGGTACCTGTTTTGGGCCCCCTTCCCCTACATTTTTGGGAGTTGTAAAGTAAGATATTTTTTTTTACCAATGTGGGGTATTTACAGGCAGAAGAATAATAAAAATAAATGTCTTCCCAAGAAAAAAAAACAATCAAAAAAAAATACAGTATTTTAGTGTTCAATATGTCAATTACTATCTATGCTACTGTCACGTTTATGATGGGAATAAATACACTAGTTCTAAATTTTTATGAAAATCATGTTTCCCGGGTTTAGACCGTGTCAAATTGGAACTATTATCCGACAATTTGCCTACGATTACACGAGGGGATCTTTACTCCATGAGATTAGAATAGTGAATGATTATCGAGGAGCAACAGCCCGGTATTTACACCCGACTGGTGCTCAGCGAACCGTGATACAGCATTACAATCGATTTCCACGTGTGATGTAGACTGTAACCCGCATTAATATTATTTGGATATTTACAAATTTTGATTGATTCCCTCATTTTACGTTTAAAGAAACCAGACACTGATGCTAGCACCTTAGTTTCCTTTACATTAAAAGTGTGACCTGAGCAATGTAGGTGTTTAGCTACTGCAGATTGTACAATTTGTTTCTTTTTTATACATCTTTCATGTTCCTTAAGCCTAGTCCGTCCTGTTTCACCTATATACACTTTACCACAAGAACAAGGTATCTTGAAAACGCCTTCTGTTTGAAGTGAAATTGCGTCCTTTGGAGAATTCAAACATTGTCCAACTTTCTTAAAGGTAGTTTAAATTGTCCGAACGTTTGTTTTTCGAAGCAATCTGGCAATCTTGTCGGTGGTTCCGTACATGTAAGGTAAGACAACACTGTCCATAGGAGGTACATTTATGACGTTTTGTTTAGGAGTTGGGTTTTTATATTTATTAATATACCTTCTTATATCTTCAGCGCAATATCCGTTGCCTCTCAGAGCATTAATCCGTTTTTCTGTTTCTGATATCAGTAATTGTTCATTATATATTGAAAAAGCTTTATGTACCAAAGAGTTTGTTTTTAAGAAGGATGATGCTGTGACGTTGTATTGAGATATCGATTTGTATCTGTTGGTTTTCTGTACACAGAACGTTTTATTTGCCATTATCTTTCCTTTGTACTAGTACATCAAGAAAGGGAAAGGCATCATTTGATTCAGTTTCCATAGTGAATTTTATGTTAGGGTGTTGATTTAGATAATCCAGGAAGTTATGGAGGTTATTTGCGCCATGAAGCCAAACTACGAATGTATCATCTACATATCTGCACCAAAATTCAGGTTTTAGAGGAGCAGAAGACAAGGCGTTTTCTTCGAAAGCTTCCATGAAGATGTTAGGTACCACAGATGATAGCGAAGATCCTATGGCCGCTCTCGAAGTCTGCTCGTAGAAAGCTCATTAAAAAGTAAAATAAGTGGGAATCAGACATGCTTTAATTAATTCTAGTAGAGTGGAGTTATGTTGTTGTTTCGTAATATGTCAGATATCATGGAAACTGAATCATTTGTAGGAACATTTGTTTACAGGGATTCTATATCAAAACTGACCAATATGTCTCCGGGCTCTAATTGGATTGGATTGGACATAATGCACCATCGCACAATCATCCTTCTTAAAAACAATCCATCATAAACTCTTTGATATATAGAGCACTTTCAATATGTGATGAACAATCACTGCAACCAAAAACAGAAAAACTGACTAATGCTCTGAGAGGTAACGGATATTGCGCTGAAGATATAAGACGGTTTATTAATAAATATAAAAATTCAACTCTTTAACAAAATGTCATAAATGAACCTCATATGGACAGTGTTGTCTTACCTTACATACGCGGAATCACCGACAAGATTACCAGATTGCTCCGAAAATTAAACATTCGGACAATTTTCAACACATGTAAGAAAGTTGGACAATGTTTAAAGTCTCCAAAGGATGCAATTCAATTTCAAACAGAAGGCGTTTACAAGATACTTTGTTCTTGTGGAAAGTGTATCTAAGTGAAACAGGACGGTGTATATCCATTAGGCTTAAGGCACATGAAAGACGTATAAAAAGAAATAAATTGTACAATCTGCAGTAGCTAAACACCAGCATTGCTCAGGTCACACTTTTAATGTAAAGGAAACTAAGGTGCAGCATCATTGCCTGGTTTCTTAAAAAGTAAAATTAGAGAATCAATCGAAATTTGTAAATATTTGAATAATATTATTAAAGATGCGGGTTATAATCTACATCACACGTGGAAATCGATTGTAACGCTGTATCATGGTTTGCTGAGTACCAGTCGGGTATAAATACCAGGCTGTTGCTCCTCAAAGGCATTCAGTGTTCTAATCTCTTGGAGTAAAAATCCCTGAAGATGTCTCGTCTCTCCATTTTAACAGGGCCTGAACCCAAGAACCATTATTTTCAACGTAACCAAATCCATGAAAGCTTTCGTTCTTTATTAGCGAACCTCTATGTAGTTTTTATGCTTCCCCAGAGGTGAAAATCAAAAAGTGTTAAATTTGGTGGTCTGGCTGGCCAATGAATTATACCACCCCTTTGTATTTGTTTATTTTCAAGCTGGTTGTAAAAATGCTCCATAACCTTTTAAGCATACCCTATGCTCATTATAACTGCTTCATCAATTCAAAGAAGATTATTTAAAATATTTCAATTTTTTCGCAGCATGTTATATAACCTATGACAAAATGTCAATCGACTAACAAAACTAGTAAAATTAAGAACTTGGTGTAGATGAATGAATATATTAGAGATACTATTTATGCTGTTTTAAAATTTTGTTGAAATACTAATCCTGATAATTTAACTTCTTCAAACATAGCGCGTTTTGATTTGTAACTTTTTTCCTCGTTTAAAATATTTTGAAAATTTAGAATCATGCATGATTTGACAACTAATACATAAAATACTGTTAAAATTTAGAAAAAGTTCTTTCACTTTATGAGAATTATCTCTAAATAAGACAATTTCATTAAAATCGAACAAAGAAATCAAAGGTTACAGTATTTACTCAATAATAATTTTTCTTGCTTGCCTCTCTCTTTATTTTAAAAGTAAGAGCAGAAAGTTAAGTATAAAAGTTTAAAAACATAAGTAGTAGAGTATTAGGAATATAAAGGCATAATTACATTTAACTTTTATTTTTTTGAAGTATTATTATTTATCTATTTCATATTATTACATATGCCCTCACTCGACCTATTTAGAAACAAAAAAAAATTATTTAATTATATGTATTTTTTTGATAGTTACCTCCTAAATTTGATAAAATGCTGATAAAACCACCATTATTATTTAAAACTGTAGTCCTGATTTCCTTCTTATTTTGACAAAGTTTATTAAATACTAATAAAAACCACCCAGAGACACATTATTTATTTGAAACTGTATTCCTGGTGTCCTCCTTCTTTTATTTTAAAAGTTAGAACACAGAGTTTTAGAACAAAAACGCAAAGGGGTACTTACTAGTATTTACGATTTCTTTTGGATATTTTTTCTTATCTGTTTTATATACATGGTGTCCGGTAAGAACCTCATAATTTCTCGGGAGCATACAGGAGAGGTCAAAATAATCCTACTTTGCATAGAAAAAAAAAAATTAAGTACCCCTTAACGGAGATACAGAGCCCTAAAGTACTACCCAGCGATTTACCTTATCGACTCTAAGTTTTGAACCAACTTGTATAATTGAATAAAGTTTTAATATTTTATAGAAGCCATAAAGATTCATTAAGTCATACTACAGTAGATGTTTTAGATCATCTGAGAAATCAGGAACAGACTTGCAGCCATTCTTGTTGAGCCTAATTTTTGACAGGTATCATTTTACAGAGTTGAAAACTGCTATTTTAAATACTGTAGTCATTCTTCTTCAAAAAAGGTACTCTTAATTTATTTCGATGAAACTAGCGGTTTTCGAGATAAATCGATTTTTATGCGAAACACTCAAAAGTTATTAATGCTAAACACAAACAGATAAAAATTAAATTGTTATTGTTAATACCTACATAACAAATTACTATTGACGGAACTTGTCAAAACCGCCTTCAAGTAAAAATAATTTTAAAAAATGGAAGAATATCCTTACGCAGGGTATGCTGATATGCATTTAATTTATGGTCAAGCGCTGTTAAATTCTTCGAAGGCAAGAAGATTTTATGTTGAAAGATTTCCAGTTCGAACATTGCGAAGTCGAAAAACCTTTCAAAGGTTTGCGATGCACTTTAGAATTTTTTTTTCTATGACAAAGTAGAGTTACTTTGACCTGTATGTTCCCGAGAAATTAGGAGGTACTTACTAGATACCCTGTATATGACAAAATATGCCATACTATGGCCTAATTAGAAACTTTAAAATAATTTGTAATAATTATTTTGACCAGATTATTCAAGCATATTTTTTCCGAAGCTCACTTACAAATATTATTGTAAATGTAAGATTTGTATTAAAAAAAAAAATATATTAAAATTGGTAAATGATAGCCAAGATACAATAAATGAACAAAAAGTGTTGTGAAAATTCATAAAATTAACAAAGAAATGAAAGCCTATAGATATGCAAAAAGTTGATGCAATATCATCCGATTTCCACGCGGAGTCTCAAAATTATATTTAAGGGCTGCAAAGATTGAAAAAATATCAGAACTAACTTGCCATTTTGTTAAGCACTAGGTTGTTTTCAAAGCAAAAATATCCATATTTTTCAACAAGCATTCGTGATACTAAGGTTTAACTTGGAAATTATTAATTATCAAGTTTGGTACCTCTTCAATACGGACTTATGGTAGTCATTTTAAATAATAGTTGATTGAGATTAAATAAAGCAGAAGATAAGTAATATTACCCAGAATTCTTTTTAAGGTCTCTCCTTTATAAAATAAAATGCAGAAAAGGATTATCTGTATACGAAACCTTAGGTAATGTTTTTTAACTAAAGGACCCTCAGGTGGCCTAGTTCGTAGGCTAGTCGAACGTTCATTTGTCTATGAAAGATAATACCTTGGCTAATAACATTCCTTTAAAATTCAAAGGCAAAGAATTTCCCATACTCAATTTATACACTGTTCTTACGGTGCAAAATACGATAAAAGTATTCCGAGAACTTGGTTAATTTTGTTTGAAACTTTAAACTAAAAATTTATTTAAAATATATTTAGAAAGTTTACTTTAAATCATAAAAAATTAAAGACATTTCGATTTCCGTAAAAGTATAAAACTAACTTTAGTTCAGGTTTCAATTGATAAATGATTTCGGGCGAACTTTTATCGAAATACCAGAAAATAATTCACAGTGAAAAGTTATTTCAAATTCCGTAAAAGGTAGAATAAAACTAACTTTAATCCAGGGTTCACATGATCATATTTCGGATATTTAAGTGACAAATATTGCCCAAATATTAAATAAAATATTTGAAGTTTAATTTTACTTTCAATTATAATAGTTTAATAATTACATTAATAGGTGTATTAGGAATAAATATTATTATAAAAAGAACGATTTAAATTTTATTGAACAATATAAGTTTGTAGAGAATAAATAAAATGTAAAACAGCATTTCCGGAAACTACACTTACCGAATGTTCAAATTTAGGGCGCCTTCTGTAGTGTAGGACTGATAACATGGTAAATTCGGGAAGCCTTAGTCTCTACAGATAGACTTTTTAGACTATCCAATAACTTAACATAATTGTATTGAATTAAGAAATTTACTATAATAAAAATACTTGTTAGCTGGAGTTCAAAATAATAAAGCAAAAATGCAATAGATATGTTGGGTGTAACTACAAATAATAAGGCAAAAATAATACAGTTTATCAACTTAAAATGCAATTTCTTTTGCAATACGATTCTATATTTCTTTTTCTTAAAAATTCAAACAACACAGCTACTCATCTGTTTATGGGTACTTGCCATCGAGCCGCAGTCACTAATATATCTCGACTAACGGGATATTTGGAATCAGGACAGCTCTCAGATGTTTTAATACCCCTTGTGAGTAGTTTGATATATGTAGTTAAAAAGGCATCAAATGCAACGCATTCGCCAACCACACGTATTTGATGTCGAAGATGTATGTAGAATCTTTATTCTCTATTTAAAACGGCAAAGCTGCGTATAAAAATACGGAAAAACTGTCCTAAAGCTTCAAAAACTTTGATATTAGCCTACGGAAACTGAAGTAAAGCTTAAAATAGGTTATATAGTTTAAAATGCTGGGATACAATTTATAAAGTGATATCTGGTTTAAAAATGCTGGCTCCTGAAATACAAGAGAATTACCGGGGTCAGTTTTTTGGAAATTTTTTAAGAAGTTATGGCTATGAAAATCATTTAATATATTAAACTTGAAGACTAAAATGAAAAATATAGAATAAAGTTACCTGTTTTTGACGTAGGTTGATCAAATCAAATAATAAAACACACATATTCTACACTCTTCTTGCACGACAAGAAATTATAGAATGATAAAATTTCAAACCAGACTTTTCAAAGTCTATATTTTAAGTGATTAACTGTAATAGACATAGACAATGTATAGATACCTAAGAATGGCAAAAATACTGATACAGAAAACCGGCTTGATAGATAGATAGATAACTAGAGGCAAATAATCTTCTGCGAAATTCCAAGTCTAAACGAAACAGGCGCAAAAGGGAAGAAGAGTCTTGTACAATATATATATATATATATATATATATATATATATATATATATATATATATATATATATATATATATATATATATATATATATATATATACAGGGGCGGATCCAGCCTCTCTCCTTGGGGGGGGGGGGGCGGTGATATCACAAAAGTACAGGCAAGCGAAAGCAAGTTGTCCCGGGGGGGGGGGGCACCAGCAACATTCCCATTTCTAGTGTAAAAGGCAGGGACGGGGCTATTTTTTTTAATTTGAAACTCTTGGAGAGGGGAGGGGGGCGATCACAAGAAAAAACAAGTTTCCGACAGAGGGTGGGAAGATGCGATCAAGATACACATTCCTCGTATAAGAGGCAGAATCGGGTCTATTTTTCTGAGTTCAAAGCTCCTGGAGGGGGGGGCTGTGCTATCGCAAAAAAAAGTTGTCAACGGGGGGGGGGGGTACCAGCAGCATACACATTCCTAATATAAAAGGCAGAATCGGTTCTATGTTCCTGAACTCAAAGCCCTTGGGAAGGGGAGGGGCGATCGCAAGCATACACATTCCTATTCTCATATTCAAGAACTAGAGGGAGTAATAAAACTGTTACCGAGACCTCCAACGTACCTGCTTCAGTGCCCCCGGTAACTGAGAACTGCTGTAAATCTAATTATATGTAAATATTATAAGCTTTTATAAATTTACTGCAACAATAAAATTTCTGATAATTCAATTTAATTTCTGTCAGTGAGCAAAGTACACCTTACAGTGTGTCCTTAGTGATTTATTTTGTTTGTGCTTGTTTTTATATATTATTTGAGATTAGTGAGATACCCAAAAGATGGAGGGCATTTTTTCCTCAACGAAAAACTTATTACGATGTATGTTTATGATGCCTTAAGATATTAATATCTAGATAATAATGTTAAAAGCTCTGTTGAGATGTATTTCAATATAACAGGAGTTCGAAAATCTATCATGTACCGAACACTGACGGGGAAAAAACTACTGGAATTGTTAGTAATTCCAAGCTATATTCGATCACAGGCAGACGAAAAACCTCGTTGGAAGAAGAGATGTAAACTGTAAAAAAAGGAGTTGTACATACATTTTATTATGAGAAGCAGATCTCAACCGTCGACAAAATTCTAAGTAAAATCAATGAAGATCGGGATTTGCCTGAAATTAAAAGAACTGAGCTCTGAAAATTGTTCAGAGAACTTAATTTTTGTTGGGAAAAACCAGATAGGAAATCTGTTCTTATAGATCGTCCGGAAAATGTCCGTTGGTGAAGGAAATATCTCTCTCCAATAAAAGGTAGAGTTGCTGGAAATAACACAATTTACAAAATTAATAATTTAACTGGACTTTTGAAAGATTTTTTTGAATAAAGTTACTGCAGATAATTGCGAAAAATCCATATAATAAAAGAATAAAAGAAAATGTGGAAACTCGATCTCATGATGAGATGAAAATTAATTTGAGCGAAGATAGCTTCACTGACTTTGATAACGAATAAGATACGTAATGTTTACCAGCGTTAACACAATTTATTATTTAAATTTTCTGTAACATATAAAAATTAATGACATTTGAATCCCTTTTTAGTGTTTAAATTGTAATTCTGCAGATAGTTTAAGAAATAAATAAACTGGAATGTCAAATATCCCAAAAATGTTTTTAAATAATAATAAAATGACCGATAGCCCCAAAAAAATTTTAATATTATATTGACGAATTTATTTTTTTTATATATATGTTTAACTTCTTGCATTTTTGATAATGGTATTTTGTAGGTATTTAAATTATAACTGTCAAAATTATCTATATTTTCTAATATATGTGAATTATTAAAAAATCATAAGAAATAAAATAATATTATAAAAACTTTTCATTTTAAGTTTATTACTGAAATAATACTCTATGCCATAAATATTTAGTGATAAAATAGACCTCCTTTTGACGCCTTCCGATGCCTATGACAAGGGTTAAAATCCTTTTTAACACTTCACACATCCAAATATCTATTGCTATCCAACCCAAATAGTCCATTATTATAGACCAGTATTTTTGATTATAAAATTTCTAACCCATTCCTATGAAAAATATATGTGTCTAACAGATTTTGCCAAAAACACCGGACTAAAGAACACAGGTAGTTTGCGAAGAAAAAAAAAGGTAAAAAATGAAAAACTCTCCCTAGTTCTTGAATAAACTATAGTATAAGAGGCAAAATCGGGTCTATTTTCCTGAACTCCAAGCTCTTGGGGGGGGGGGCGATCGCCCCCACCGCCCCCCCCTTGGATCCGCGCCTGTATATATATATATATATATATATATATATATATATATATATATATATATATATATATATATATATATATATATATATATGTTTTTTCTTATTTTTCTTTTCTTGGATTTTTCTATTTGTATATTTTTTAAAGTTTTTGATTTTCTTGGGTGTAAAATCCGTTTTATTAATAAAACTGCATATGTTTTATTTGTTATGCATATCTATTGACGTTTCGGTCACACTTGACCTTCTTCAGAATGATTTTTTATAACTATAATAGAAAAAGATTTTTTTGCTATATTATAACGTAAAATTAATAAGTTAAATTTAAAACATACCTTATATAAGTTTTTGCCGAGGATCACAACTTAGACTACATATTGTTAACACATGGTTCACTTTTTGACGAGATACTACAAAAACCTTCCTTTTTGTGTCGCATCTTTATTTCAACTGAATTTTCCAAATCCAAACCCTTGACCACCGGAACCCATAAAATAAAATTCAGTTGAAATAAAGATGCGACACAAAAAGGAAGGTTTTTGTAGTATCTCGTCAAAAAGTGAACCATGTGTTAACAATATGTAGTCTAAGTTGTGATCCTCGGCAAAAACTTATATAAGGTATGTTTTAAATTTAACTTATTAATTTTACGTTATAATATAGCAAAAAAATCTTTTTCTATTATAGTTATAAAAAATCATTCTGAAGAAGGTCAAGTGTGACCGAAACGTCAATAGATATGCATAACAAATAAAACATATGCAGTTTTATTAATAAAACGGATTTTACACCCAAGAAAATCAAAAACTTTAAAAATATATATATATATATATATATATATATATATATATATATATATATATATATATATATATGTATATATATGACTTCGTTCGTCATTGTCAATTTGACATCTGACTAAGTAGCAGTGCTATGAAACAGGTAATGTTTATTTAAAATATAATTTTAAATTAAAAACAAAAAAGTGAAGATGTGAAACAGTATGGTTTCTTTTCATATTATATATGTAATATGGATGTTTATCAATTAGCGATCACTTCAATAAATTACATATGTAAAATATTAGATTTCACAATTCTGTGATTACGATAATTAAACTAAAATATTAATATATTTACTAACTAAATATGTTTTTATCAAGGCCTCTATTTTAATGATTAAACACAAAATTTGGACAAGCATTTTGATGATTGCTGTTCCGGCAAGCTTTTTATTAGCATGAACCATTTAGGTAGCCTAGCCAGAAGTTTTGTCCCCAATGCTGCGATTTTTAACCTGAGAGGAGGCTACGATTTGACCAATTTTAAAATTATAAATTTTCATAACAATGTGTTAAATTCACCACTTCAAACAATACTGTTTCATTTAGGTAGAAAATGGCAAAAATATAGGCAAAAATCTTGCCTTCAATGCAGAAAACTGGTCGTCAAAGCCGGCTCAAAATTCAGAAAGAGATTTATTATCAAATTGCCTTTTAATTTCGCCACTTTCCATGAAGTTTATGAATTGTTCTTGGGCTCTAATTGAGAGACCTTCCGGAGTGTTTTGAAATGGGTCACAGGCACACTCGTATTCTGTTAATAAGTTTATGTCGGTTATAAAATATCTTCTAAAATTTTAAGCCAATTTGGCTACATGGCTTTTGATAGTCAAAAATTAAATTTTAATGTATAGCTCATTAGCACTACAGTTTTTAACAAATTGGTTTTTATTGTTAAATATTGCTTATTTTTTTATATCACGTTTGGGTTCCATATTTCGAATTTCCTACAAAAAAACATATATTTGCATAGTCATTCGTCTCCAAGATATGAGAATTGTTTCCTTCTATTTTTAAAATATGTTTGTTTACATAATAAATAAATGATTTGGAAATTATTCTACTTCCTGACGTCTTCCCTCTTCCAATATTGCTGTTTCATCTTTTTATTCGTAAACACATTGGGGAACTTTGACACGAGATTACCACCTTATTTCACAATAAAAAATATAACTGAATATTTGCATAAATCTTGATATTAAAGACTTTATTTTTGTACAGGATTTCTCTTAAAAGTCCATACACAAATTCCTGATGCTAAAATGTGATCTAGTCGAATTTATTTCAGTCCAAAAGTTAAAAGTTTCCGAAATACGGGGTATAAAATCTAGAATTATTGAAAGCTCTTTTGTAAATATCTATTTCAATAATAGTTTCATTTGCACTTAATTTGGTATTTGGTGTTTATTAAGATGAAAAACTGGAAATAGATATTAGCAATACCCAATTTGATTTCGAAATGGACTCGGAATGAGAGAAGCGTTATTTGCACTGAATGTTATGTCTCAAAGATGCCTTGATATAAATCAGGATATATATATATATATATATATATATATATATATATATATATATATATATATATATATATATATATGTATGTGCTTCATAGACTACAATAAGGCCTTTGACAAAGTGAGACATGATCACCTTATCAGTCTATTGACGGAAAAGAATCTCGATAAAAGAGACATCAGAATTATATCGAATATTTATTACAATCAGAAAGCAGTAGTGCGAGTGGAGCATGAGACGACTGAAGAAGTCGAAATAAAAAGAGGAGTGAGACAAGGGTGTATACTTTCACCGACCTTGTTCAATCTTTACTCTGAGGACATAATGAATAGAGCACTTATTGACCAATTCGTTGGTATTAAAATAAATGGAATTTTAATAAACAACCTCAGATACGCCGATGACACAGTACTTATCGCAGAAACACTCGAGGATCTCCAGACCTTAGTCAATAGAGTAGCAACAGTCAGTGAAGAATATGGACTGTCACTAAACATAAGAAAAACAAAATGCATGTTAATATTCAAATCAACCCAAAATGTCCCAGATATACGCATACAGGGTCAAAATATAGAACACGTCAGAAAATACAACTATTTAGGCACCGTCATCAATGAAAACAACGATAGCTCTGAAGAAATCAAAATCCGGATAGAGAAAGCAAGAACCGTATTCACGAAAATGAAGAGAGTGTTCTGTGGCAGAGACTTGAGTCTTGAATTAAAGGTTCGTCTGGCAAGATGTTACGTACTGTCAGTTTTGTTTTATGGAATGGAGGCATGGACGCTTAAACAGATCGATATTAACAAGTTGGAAGCCTTTGAATTGTGGATATACCGCAGAATGTTAAGAATATCATGGATGGAGAAAATCACAAACGCTGAAGTACTGAGGAGAATGAATAAAGAAAAGGAGGTCATACTTATAATTAAAAAACGAAAATTACAATACCTGGGACACGTTACGAGAGGAGAAAGATATCAACTACTGAGAACTATTATGCAGGGAAAAATTATGGGAAAGAGATCTGTAGGAAGAAGACGAAACTCTTGGTTAAAAAATCTAAGAGAATGGTATAATTGCAGCAATAACCAGCTGTTTAGGTCAGCAGTCTCGAAAATATGTATAGTTCTGATGACCGCCAACCTTTGGAACGAAGACGGCACCTAAAGAAGAAGAAGATGAAAAATTAAGATCTGATTTTCGGTTTAATGTACATTGCAGAGGGCACCACCAACAGCATTTCGCTTATATCTAAAGCTTCATAAATTTATTATGCCTCGGTATACATATTAAATTTATAATTAAAAATTCTTACTTTCTGTAAAAAACTCTAGCCTAAATTTCCGACACTAAAATATTAGGATCACAATTTTGCTCAGTCGAAAAGTTGATAGTTTCTCAAATACAGAGTGTCAATATTTTTCGCTCCTTGGTATAATAAATTTCTAATTAAAAGTTTTTATTTAAAACGAAAGCTTTCACGGCTTTGGTGAATTTAAAAATCATGGTTCTTTGGTTTAAACCGTTCAGAATTACTATTCGACGGTTCACCTACGATTGCACGAGGCATCTTCGAGGATATTAACTCGGCGACATGAGAACACTAAATGACCATCCAGGAGCAATTGCCCAGTATTTATACCCGACTGGTGCTCAGCGAACCATGATTCGGCATAATAATGATTTTCCAGGTGTGATGTAGACTGTAGCCTGTATTTCTATTAATGTTATTTCGATGTTTACAAATTTCGATTGATTCTTTTATTTAAAGTTTAAACCAGACACTGATGCTAACATCTTAGTTTCTCTTTACATTAAAGGTGTGAACTGTGCAATGCTTGGTGTTCAGCTACTGCAGATTATACAATTTTTTTATTTTTAAAACAAGTTTCATGTTCCTTAAGCCCAGTGGATATAAACCGTCCTGTTTCATCCATATACACTTTATAACACGAGCAAGATTCCCTAATTCTCTAGAAGGATTTTCATGCTACATGGGGTAATAAAAATAAGAAAAAGGAATAATCCGTAGATTTCTAGACCTTCTATCATAGGCGTTCCATTTTAAAAATAATGAATTAGAATTCTCTAAAAAGTTCCAGACCTTCTTTCATAGACGTCTCCTGAGGAAATTAATAAAGGCAAAATTAATTAAATAAATTATGAACTCCTAGAAAATATACCTAAAACCCGACAAACACAGACTAATACCATGAAATGTACTACGGTATAAAGTTCGTAACAATAGTTTTTTCTTATTTCTCTGTCATTTGAAGTCGATTTTTGTTCTTATTTTTTTTATTGTAATTCCTTCTGTTTGTAATGGTATTGCGTTCTTTGATGACTTCAAACGTTGTCGAGTTTTTTTATATATATTGAAAATTGTTCGAATGTTTGCTTTTCGGAACAATCTGGCAATCTTGTCGGTGGTTCCGTGTATGTAAGGTAAGACACAGGCGTGGATCCAGGGGGGGGGGCGGGGGGGGGCGATCGCCCCCCCCCCAAGAGCTTTGAGTTTAGGAAAATGGACCCGATTTTTCCACTTATACTATAGTTTTTTCAAGAACTAGAGAGAGTAATAAATCATTTTTCACCCTTTTTCTCTTCGCAAACTACCTGTGTTCTTTAGTTCGGTGTTTTAGCAAAATTTGTTAGACACATATATTTTTCATAGGAATAGGTTAGAAATTTTATAATCGAAAATACCGGTCTATAATAATAGACTAAAACGTAGGATTATTCTCTCAAAAAATTCTAAGTTATAATTTAAATACTTACAAAATACCCATTGTCAAAAATACAGAAAGTTAAATATATATAAAAAAATAAATTCGTCCATATAATAATAAAATATTTTTGGGCTATCGGTCATTTTATTATTAATTGAAAACATTTTTAGGGTATTTGACGTTTCAGTTTATTTATTTCTTAAACCATCTGCAGAATTATAATTAAACACTAAAAAGGGATTCAAATGTAATTACTTTTTTTAGGTTGTAATTAAAATTAGACCTACTTATTTTTATTTCTATTGTACTGATATCTTAATTTAATTTACTTTTATATATGGAAATACGATAGCCCCAAAAAAATAATATAAACATGTTAATTCTACACGCTTAAGAAAAAGACACAAACACAATAATAAAATAATAAAAAACTTACGGCTAATTAGAATTAAATATATATAAAATTAAAGAGTGGGACACACTAAAATAAAAATATATAAAAAAATAAAAAAAATATAAACCACATTAAACAATAAAATACAACACAAACAAAAATTTAAATAATAAATTGTGTTTACACTAGTAAACATTACGTATCTAATTCCTAATCAAAGTCAGAGACACTATCTTCGCTAAAATTAATTATAATTAGTTCCTCTATCTCACCGATTATGAGATCGAGTTCTCACATTTTGTTTTATTCTTTTATTATATGGATTTTTCCCAATTTTCCGCAGTAACTTTATTCAAAAAAATCTTTCAAAAGTTTAGTTAAATTACTAATTTTACTAATTGTGTTATTTCTAGCAACTCTACCTTTTATTTGAATGAGATATTTACGTCTCCAACGGACAATTTCCGGACGATTTATAGGAACAGATTTTCTATCTGGTTTTTCCCAGCAAAAATTAAGTTCTCTGAGCAATTTCCAGAGATCAGTTCTTTTAATTTCAGGTAAATCGCGATTTTCAATGATTTTAGTTAAAATTTTGTAAATGGTTGGGATCTGCTTCTCATAATAAAATGTATATGCAACCCCTTTAATTGCAGTTTTTATCTCTTCTTCCAACGAGGTTTTTCGTTTGCCTGTGATCGAATGTGGCTTGGGAGTACTAACAATTCCAGTCGTTTTTTCTCCTTCAGTATTCGGTACATAGTAGATTTTCCAACTCCTGTAATGTTGGAACATATCTCAACAGAGCTTTTAACATTATTATCTTGATATTGATATCTTAAGGCATCATAAACATTCATCGTAATAAGTTTTTCGTTGAGGAAAAAATGCCCTGGTTTAACGATTTTGGAATAAATATAGAGGTGGAAGCCATATCTTTTGGGTATCTCACTAATCTCAAATAATATATAAAAACAAGTGCAAACAAGATAAATCACTAAGAAAAAACTGTAAGTTGTACTTTGCTCACTGACAGAAATTAAATTAAACTATCAGAAATTCTATGTTGCAGTAAATTTATAAAATATATTTAAATATAATGAAATATAATTAGATTTACGGCAGTTCTCAGTTACCTGCGGCACTAGAGCAGGTACGTTAGAGGTTTCGGTAACAGTTTTATTACTCTTTCTAGTTCTTGAATAGAGTATAGGAGTCTGTATGTTTGCGATCGCCCCCCCCCCAAAAAAAAAGCTTTGAGTTCAGGAAAATAGAACCCATTCTGCCTTTTATATTAGGAATGAGTATGCTGCTTTCACTCCCCCCCCCTCCGTAGACAACTTGTTTTTCTTGCCATACTGTACTTTTGTGATATTACCGCCTCCCCCAAAGAGAGAAGGTTGAAATCCTTCGTTAAAAGTGCACGCAGAACCATATGCTGCAATTTTAAGTATTTTTTTTTTCTGCGAATACGTGGTTAGGAGCTAAATGCCAAATTCAAACATTAAAATTTTCGTTGTTGTTTTGAGTATTTGGTTCGAGGCATCTTTGCAGCAAGTCGTTGGAGGTAAGATTTTCTTAAATGGGCTTCAAAAATGGTGGTATTTCAGTGATTCTTCGTCACATATTAAAGAGCTCTATTTACCAAAGAGTTAATGACGAATTGTTTTTGAGAAGGATGATGGTGTGACGTTACATCGGGATATCGATTTATATGTGTTGGTTTTCTGTACATAGAATGACCTAATTTGCTAGTGTCTTTCCTTTGCACCAGTACATCGAGAAAGAGAAAGGTACCCCCTTGATTCGGTTCTCATAGTGAATTTTTCGCAAGGGTCTTGTTGGTTTAGATATTCCAGGAAATTACGGACATTTTCTGGGCTATGTCGCCAAACAATTTTATCCAAAGGACAGAACTTTACCATCAGTTCAAAGCGCATATCAGTGGAAGAAATAGTTTCTCGTATTGAAGCCTGCATTACACATCGAAGATCATAAAACTCTCAAAGCTACCAAAATCAAATATTACATCAGCGAGAAAGAAGGCTATTAAAAAACTGAACGAGAAAACACCATCTTAGTTCTCCCAGCTGATAAAGGAAATGCAACTATTGTTTTGAATAAGAACAAATATACTGAAATAAGAAACCAGCTCTTGGACGTAATACTTACAAAGCCATTCGGACCGATTCAACAAAAAAAATCGAAAGGAACCTCGTATCTCTAATCAACGCCTTTAGAATCACTCCAGAAGAAAAGAAAATGTACCTCTACGTCCAATCGTCAGAGCAATGGATTCACCAACTTACAAAATAGGTAAAAATCTGGCCAAACTTTTACATTCGTTTACAGGAAAATAAATCATTTATTAAAAACTCTTAACATCTTGTCTAGAGATTAAAAATCATTTAATTGGAGCCCGAAAACATATTGGTCAAGTTTGATGTAGAATCCCTGTATACAAATGTTCCTATAAATGATTCATTTTCCACAATATCGGATATATTATGAAATAACAACATGGCCTCGTTCCTTATGAATAAGTGGAGGGGAGGTAAGCTCATCAGAACCTCCAGAGCTTTAGTGGGAACATCCCTCACACAAGCCATTTTTTGGACTTTGCCAAGTTGAAAATGGTGTTTGCGCTTTGTTGTACTAGGCCACCATGCAATAGCTACGTACGTGATCATGAGCCGGATCACCATAGTGTATATCCAAAATAGCACTATCGATATCAGTCCTCATGTTTACCCTAACGCTCGTTTACTAGTCAAAAATGCTGATATGGCCTTCTTGTTTTGAGTTTCAACATGCGCATTTCAGCTCATTGGTGAGTCCAGAATTACTCCCAGGTATTTAACAGTTCTTGTGTATTGAAGGATCCTTCACCACAATGTAAGTGTGGCGAGTCTTACCGTTTTTCTCTTTTTTGTAAAAAGTACCAACTCGGCCTATTTTGGGTTTATTCCATACCCTCTCTGTAGTACCACCACTCCGTGATCCGGAAAGCCCGGAGTAATTAGTAGTATTTACTTCAGAGAGAATCAACATTGAATAGGCAAGTCTTATCATATTTACATAATTTCATTTATGTACACAGATAACGACTCCTGAACATTGCTGAATCTAAAAGAAAATGTAGATAGTATAGTGTTCATTATTTAAAGTCTGAAAAAAAACCTGCCTATAAGCCTTATTTACAACAGAGTTTTAGGCAATGATGAAACTATCCTAGTTGGAGGATCATCTGAGAAGATATCCTCCTGATAAAACAGGCAAAGATTTGAAATACTTTCAAACCTCGAATGAAGAAATACTTCAGAAGGTGTCTGTGGTGAACAGTATGTTCATAACAAAAAGAGACAATGATAGTTTGTGGGCATTTTATAATATCACTCTATTGATCACAAGAGCCTCATGATATTGGGGGAAAGCCAAAACTTCAGAAGGTGCTTGTGGTGGACCGTATGTTCACTTCAATGACAGAAAGAGACAATGATGTTTGCAGGCATTTTATAATATCAATTTTGCCAGAAGAGCTTAAAACTGTTATGTATCCCATTGAACAACAACACAGTCCAAAGCCATATTGATGAAATGGATCATGATATCGAAAGCTAATTGTGCTCAGTTGAGGCAGTGTCATTGAAATATGCTCGTTTTGGTTGTCGACCAAGAAATCCACCAAAAGCTACTCTTTGCGAGAACTTTGATAACACACAGCCACATCAATATTTAATTTTTTGAGTGATAGTTTTATGGAAAAATTAATTCATTAATTTCTTGATCAAATATAATACTACCAACAGATGGAGCACATGCCATGGTTGCGTTTCCATGGTTATATTAGTCATTTAAAACAAAATATATCCTGGGTGTTTGCAGTTTACTGTGTCATCCATTGACAACATTTAGTTGCAAAAAATCTTGGTGACAATCTCTTTAGTTCTTCATAAACGCAGTTAACAAAATTCGGTGCAATGGGTTAAATTACAGTTTATGTCCACAGTTGCATGAATGAAATGATGAGAACTTTCATCAATTAATTCTGGCTATATTCGTCAGTTAAAATAATTCTACGGATAAACATACTTTTTTTAGAAATATATTTGTTATTAAAACAAAAAGAGAAATAAAAATAAAACTTATCTAAAACAAAACTTGATATTTTTACTCATTAAATTATATGAAAAAAGCGCGTTTGGATGCTCTGTTCATACTATCAGTTAAAAAGAATGTTGGAGGATAAACGATGGCCTGTCTAGCGATTCACGATGCCATTTCAGTTTTTTGTGTTTACATGTCAGTTTAAATGATCATTCAGCTAAAGTTTTAAAACCATATAAAAAATGGGCTTTAGTTAGATAACATCTGTTAAAACAACAATTTGATTATTATTTTATATATTATAGACTTAATCCAACTAGACATGTATCAGTATTTTCGAGTTACATCTTACGCTTTCGATAAAAAATATCGTTTATTGCAATTCAATAACAATAAAGAATAATATAAATATAAAGCTAAGGAACATAGTCGAAAACTTATTTTCAGATTCATAGCGAATTATTTTCTGAGATGCGAAAAATTTTGGAAGTTCAGGGTGGAAATTTTGAATATTTATTAAAATAAGTTGTTTCCCTATATATGTAAGCCGTTTAGAATTTTTATAGTTCTAAAATATTAAATTGTTAATGTCTTGAAAATTGTATAGTTCTAGAATAAGCAACCTTATACAAAGTCAATTATAAAAGTAAGGTGTTAATATTAAAAAAAATTGACTTTCAATGATTTTTTCAAGTTAATATTTAATGTTAGTCTTTGATCACCCTGTACATATTTATTATCAAAATATTGACACATTTCACTAAATTAGATCCACTTCTAGAAGAAAACCATTCCCCATTAAATAATAAAGGCTTTCATGTATATATGTTTAGGCCTGCAAACGCCATTTTTGATATAAAATTTAAATTACGTCAAAAACAGTTAACCTTAGGTATAGGACATTATACACGAGGTATGTCTATAGTTTGGTGTAGATTCTAACGTTTCTCACCGAAAATGATGCGTTTCAACAACTTTTGACATGAATCAAAAGCACTACTTTAGATTGCAAAAAAACTACCAGAAAAGGGTGAAAATTTTTCCCATTGATAGTGTAGATCTGTAGATCGGTTTCGAACTTATTGGTTCTCGTCAGTACAGAGCAGACAAGTACACCGCACCATAAGAAAAATGAATCTTTAGGCAACTTCTATGAAACTAAACAAAACGCTCCATACAATCTGCGCCATCTCCCGGAATTTCTTGCAATCTGAACAGAAAAATCTCTAGCAAGATCTAGTTAAATAGTAAATGATGAAAAATATACTTGCAGGTTGTATATATAAATAAATAAATGCATATTTAGAAGAAACAACTGAAAAAGTAATGCTTTTGATTTTTAACTAGAACAAAATACGCTTGTTCTTGCAATATAAGACTTTTTCAGTTGGTTTCTTCTAAATATGCATTTATTAATTTATGTGTACAAGCTGCAAGTATGAAGGCTTAATCTCTTGATATTAGACAGAATACCCTTTGGTACTATGCTGGTTGTTGATAGTATTATGGGGATCATCCGTGTCTACATATTTGCACCTTCAGGTCTCTGTATGGCATTATGCTGGTCTCTAGGATTGTTGTTATTAGAGATGGCGACTTCCATTAGTGTTGCTCGCTTGGATGTTTTATCTACTAAAATAAGATCTGTGCCACTGTATGATCCGTAAGTGCCATTCGATCCTAGTACAGCTTGAACTCGTTGTTCTCCAGTATAGGCTCCGGGTTGTATCCGTGGTATGGCATTTTATTTACCAGCAACAGCAATAATTTCTCTGCTATCTCTTGATGAATGATTTTTTCAGTTGAAATATGTCTTTTCTTGTACTCCGATGCTGGAAAGGTTTGGTACCTTCCTGTTATATGCTGAATTGTCTGTGCTTTTCGACACCCATGTCGACATTGATCATTTTGAATCGAGGGGTCTCTGATTATATATTTCAGATAGTTTCTCGTTAGGATGACCTAATCGTGGATATCTAGTAAAACGCCGGCTGTTTCAGGAAACATTTGTTCAGACGTTTTTTATAAAAAAAAATAATCGTTAGGGAGAAGAAGAGGTGTCAAATTTGTAATATGATGCCTAACTTGTAAAAGATAGAAAGAGATGTTTATCTATACTTGTCAGGTGGCTCTTGAGTAGTCTCTACCTTTTAGGGCTCCTCCGGCTGCTTCCAAGGGAACGGAGAGTGGTCGAAGTAAAGTGCGCCACCTGTTTTGGTGCCCTAAAGGTTAAGGTAGAGACCGATCTAACAAAAAAACAGGAAATCTAATTTAATTACAAGAAAAACACCCAAAAAAAATTAAAAAAAAAGTATCTATATTTACTTGTTATGGTGTAAATGTAACCACCGAGAGTGGCCCAGCGCTTCTCTGTTTGAAGGAATAAACTTCGGATAGTCAGCTGGTTTTTGACAATTTAAAACTAAATAATTAGTCTAATAAAATGAATAATTTCAGTTTAATCAGTGTTTTGGCTATAGTACTAACTATACAAAAGCAATTTAATATAAATGATAACTATATATATATATATATATATATATATATATATATATATATATATATTATGATAGTATTAAGTGCACTCTACCCGCGTAAATAGGCCTGTTTACCTGAGTTAACAAATGTGCCCTTTTACATATGTGAAAGATATCAACTGCATACGGTTGCAAGATTTGATTAATTCTACCATATGAGGAAACACAATAGATCTTACCAAGGTAAGTACACTAATTATTCAATAATTTTATATTCAAAATGAAAAGAAAAATACAACGGCTTTAAATTTTACAGGTGATGCCGAAGGCATTAAAGTCTATGATACCCTGAAAACGACACACACATAAAACCTGATTAACGGCGGCTTCTTGATGTGCTGATGTTGAGGCTCTGGATCACTCGGTGTGGTAGTATGTAGCATGCGAGGCAGATGCCGTAGAGACATCTGCAAGGAGGCCCCGATGGTCTGGTATGTACGGCAGCCAAGACAGGTACCATTGAGAAGTCAGCCAAAGGGCAACGAAAGGAAAAAGAAAAAGGAAAAAAAGGCCTAAAATAAAAGATGGACTTGGAAAGAACTCAACCTTTTATGTTACGAGTGAGGTAGGTTACTCATTCCTTTTCTTCTTAAACATACCCACAATTATTAACACTTGAGCATTAAAACAAAAATTAAAACAGACTTACCAGTGATGTTATGTGGCCTTTTCGTGGTTGAACAGAAAAAATAGCAAAATTTAATGTCGGGTTTGTCTCCCGAACTGACCAAACCAAATCAGCATACAGCTGTTAACAACACAGTTACTATAAATTTGGTCAGGGACCCGAAACTTTCAATTCAAAACTAGCAAAATTGCCAAGTGACCTTTCCGGTGCAACTCTGCAAGGAAAGTCCTTATCACTCTCAGATTTTTTTTCATGTCTCCAGAAAAACGTCCACGGAAACGGCGGGAAAAGATACAGGAATCTGTATATCGACTGACAACTGACAAGCTTCAAAACAATTAAAAAAAATAGAAATATGAAATTTTAAAATTATGACATGAAATTTTATTAGCAAGTAACCAGGAAAATTGTGGTATGTTCAAAAATTTATAGCAATAAACAGGCTTTGTTGAATTGAAGGTAGTTTTTCCGATTTTAGCTCAATATAATCTCTCATAGTCGTACGATAACTGATGCAATGGGAAAATTAAAGTGCCTAGAAGACATGGAAGATCCAACAGTATCCAGAGAGCTTCCACTCAGAAATCTGTCGATCCTGCAGCCAAATGATTATCTGCTCACTCGAGGTCTCTCGATGAAGGTAATAAGAATAACCGCAAAATACAATTTAAATTAGGAATTTCTAACTAAATATTCTATACCGAGCCACTCTGTACAAGACTAATACCTTTCTATATTTTAGGTACCAAGAAGAGAAGCCTTAGGAAGTCAACATAACAACAACAAGGACTATCGAACAGTTACTATGGATTATAATTGCATAATTGTGAATTAAATTCTAATAAACAAGATATATTGCCAATGTTTTCTTTCATTTGTAACTATGTTCCCAAAACAAAAAAAAAAAACAAAACACATAAATGATGAAGGAGGTAAGCGTAAAAATTACTATATTTTAGATAGAAAATTAGACAGGAATATTAAAAACGTAACACGTCAATCAGTAATTCGACGGTAATTTGTTGACATTTTCCTGACTGATCTCTTTTTTTGGGTGTCGTCTATGAAGGGACTTCTATAGCCAGACTTTAAGTTTCCTTTCGTCTGCTTAGTGATGGGAATCAGTTCATGATTCTTCAACGACAGCTGTGTTCAATCTTCTGCCTCGTATATTGCCCGGTGTAGCACAGATTACTGGGCCAGCCTGTACAAATTTTCGCGTAAGTTTGTTAGTTGTTGATCAATTGATCAACGCAAATTGCGTACTAATATCTCCCGTGGTATCTTGGGAGCATTCTCTGCTTAATAATAATATGATGATAATTTTTGTGTGTCTCTGTCAGGAATATTCTGACTCTGCAGATTTTCTATATTCACGCAATTTCATTTCACACTTTTGAAATAACTAAGTGGAGTGTTAATACCTCATCATCATCCCTCTTATGAACTTGTTGGTTAATTCAGTCTTCATAGTTAGTTGGTCAATGTTTTGTATCTGTTTCACGCTCAAGTATTTATAAGGCTGTTCTACATCCATTGACACAGTAGTTTGACCGTTTTTCATCCCAAAGGCTCCTGCTATATTTTTCTCTAGTTGTGTTCAAAATACGATATTTATTAAGGCCGAACAGCATTCTTATATTTCCCGAGAACTCCTTCACAATTTTAAGAATTTGTTTTTATATCTGGTAGTAACCATCAATTTAAGATCATCCATATACAGAAAATAATTTAATCTAGTCACCTAGTGACTGATTTAATTACTTGTAGAATTAAAACAGCATAACAGTGGGTTCATTTCCTTTTTATTGAGATTGTATCAGTCTTGATGTTGTTCCTGGAAGATATTTGCATTTGGATCCTAGTTTTCTAAGTTGACATGTATATTCTAAAAAGGACACAATATGTACGTCGACTCTATATATTCTATAGTATAGTTGCCAGTTAGTCATATGGTACTCAGTCGAAGGCTTTATAATAGTCCAAGCAGACAGCAAAAAGACTGCTTCGGTTGATATAGGCTTAATTGCAGATGACCCAGTCAAGTTTCTCCTTGCAACCCTTTGGACCTCTGGCACATCCTTTTGTTGAATTGCTTTGAGGATGCTTTGCTCGCAGTGTGCAGGGATACGCTGTGTCAAACAGGATATGATCACCTTGTACAGCGCGGTAGGACAGGTAACGTTACGGTTAAAAATTGACCTTAAATAATAAATATTTTCGATTACATTTTTCTACATTAAATTACAGGTTCAGCTTACCAAAGCAATAAATAGATTTTTGTTTTGTACGTTTCTCTTTAAAGGTTGTCAATGACATGCATAACTTGAAACGTAAATTTACAATAAACGTTGTTTTCTACTGTAAAACTAATGATTACCTTTTATTTTTCATTCATTAATATGGGTTTCATCTATATTCAGATCATTCCTTCTGTTTACATTTTGAAATTTTGATTGACATCGAAACTTGATCTAATTCTGTAATTTGTAAATTTCGTTAGGTACCTCGAAACAATGTATCACAGATTGGGAAAAGCGTTTTCTTAATGATTGGATAAATATAAACAGTTTTTTTTTGATTTATTGTTGATTTTTCTTTCTTTAGGAAATGTTTATTTATTTTCACATATCAGCTGTTAAATAGTCAAGTCCACTGGATTGCGTACAAAGTTTTTAGGTCTTTTTATAAGATGGCACATCAGTTGAATATTATCGAAATGCTAAATTTGAAATAAGATGGTATTGATTTTTTTCATTATGTTGTTTTTAGTTTATTAGTTGAATATTTCCCCTTTACTTTACTAGTTAGAATTTTTGGTATTTATAATATTGTAAATTAGACTCTCGAACTAATTCGAACTAATTGAATTTAATTTTTGAATATTTCGAACCCATTAAGTAATTTGTTATTGGGTATTCGTTTCGTAGGACACGGCAGTTTAGATTATTAAGATATTAGTTGTCTCTGTCTGATTTCAGTACTGGCCAATTTAAAATTGAAATAGAAGAATCTTTGGTATATATTTTCCGGAAGTGTTCAAGTTGTATGAAAAATTTTAAGGGTTCGAGATTATGGCTACGATATTAAGGTTATTTTTTTTGAATAGATTTTTGGTGAATTTTGATATTAAGTTTTTTTGGTAACTTCCGTTGGAAGGAATGTGCGAGTGACTTGAGAAAAATCGTTCTCTTCTGGCTATCTGACGCAAGAGCGAGAAGTGGTTTAGTTTTACTACTTTCCCAGGTAAAGGGATTTGGTCATAAATGGCCGATTAAAGTAACAAAATCAAGTCGGGGTGCAAACAATTTTTGGTGATTTTGGTCGTTTCACCCTACAGCCAGTTTGGCGATTATTTTTCTTCAGCCAGCCCAGAAACAACGGCTTAACAGTTATCAGATGCCACCATTTTCTTGAGTTCGAGGTATGTACATATTTCTTTTGAAACAGTCAGTTTTGTGTTTAAGCAAAATTTAGCTAGGCTTGCGTAGGCCTTTTGTACGACTGATTGAGTAGGAATTTTTTATTTCTTTATTTTAGGGTCTTTGGGGATAACTACAGTATGTCTTAGAGTAACCTCAGTATCTTTGGATTTCTTCAGTCTTTTTTTTTGGATGGAATTTTATAATGTACAATTTGGGTTATCGTGCTGCACTTCTGGGATTGTGAGCCTTTGAAAGGGACAATCTCCATATTGAGCCAGGTCGACGTCCTTTCTGATGAAGCCGTTTATATCACAGGCCTTGTTTAACCACCTGTTTGAAAGAGATTCAGCTAAGTGCCTAGTTTTAGCCAAAGTATGTACACGAGCGTTTCTAATTGTTAAGCCTAATGGGTATTAAACCTGTATTTTTAATCGCTTTGTTATCTAAGCAAAGTTCCCTTTTCGATTACCTAGAGAGCTAACAACTAAGGGATTCTTATGTACATGATTTTGAACCTTTTTTTTAATTAATAGACTTTAAATATTTGGACTTTAATATTTTTTTTTTCTAATGATATTTATCTTTTGGTAATTTACCATATCACATAATATTTGCGGCGAACCAGTAAACTATGTAAGGTGAAACGCAGTCGACTTCGTTGCGCTACAACCTCAAATTTAAATGTTTTATTTTGCGATACTCTATTGTAATTGAGGTTTTTTATTATGGTTCCATTTTTAGAGTCCCAGAGTGGCCATTTAACCATTTAATTATTGTTTAAAGTAATGAATATTATAATGATACCTTTATTGAAAATTTTAATTGCTTAACAATTGAATATTTTGGAAACTAGTTATTTTGTTCAAAATTGTAACATACTTTACAGAAAAATTTTGTTAAGATTTAAACCACTTGAGCAACAGTTATAAGTTGATTTCTATGACATAATTTTTGTAATTATCTATCACCTTTTTTGTGTAACTTTCTATTGCTTATATTTTTGTTAACTGTCATCTAAACACTCATTATTTCTCTCATTATCAATTTTCTAATTCTTTCTCTTTGCAGATATTTTTGTAGTTTTTTTGATATTGCTTATTTTCTTTTATTACTGCAAAGTTGATGGTCTGCATTGTTGGGCTTATGGAATTTCATAGTCCAGTTTAAAATAGAGTGTTTTAATCTTCTATGACTGGGCTATGTCGACGTAAACCTTACAAAGGTAGTAGTTGATTTGTTTACTTTTTGGATCGGTTTGCCGTCCACTGTGCAGGACACTGTCAAGTTTAACTTATTCTTTTGTTTTAACTTTCATATTTTTCTACGTCATAGAAAGACAATAATTTTCGAGTAAGTCTATAAAGTTTATTTATTGCAATTTACCATTTGTAAACGCAATTTTATCAGATAGCCCCATTAAAGGAACTTGCAAGAATTCACACTGGTGATAACTTTTTCCAGGGGTTGTATTTATTTTCTGGGAAGGGGTATACCGTGAGGAATAAATGTATTGGCCTCTATTTAATTGGTTTTATTTCCTATAGTCTTCAATTAAAATACTATTAAGCAGTTAAACTCAGTGATTTATTTACCCAGATATGACATATTAAATATTTGTTCTTTCCAAGGTTTCTTTAATACAAGTGTTCGTAGTATAATCATTAGAGCACATTCTAAAATAAAATTTGGTGGCGCCTTTTGCCTGAATTAGACATTTATAAAATTAAAACAGGAAATATATTAAAAATAGTGGAAAAATAACGAATCTACCCTGAGATGAGCTAGCGTATAGGTAGACTCCAGTCAGCATTAGGACAATCATTAAGTAAGTTTGAACTGAGGTACCTTACAGGGTGTTGCCAGGATTTGGTAAGGCGTTTATAGTCGGTAATAATATATTACATGGCTTGGTAAAATTTTAAGATTTCATTTGCGCCAAAAATTCTTGATTTCAGTAAGCCTGATCTTTTGTCAAAAGATATGTCATCTTCTTAAAGAGACAATTGTGTTGCTATTAATTTTTTATTACTGAAAAATTTTCAAAGGAGAATTGTATATAGCTACCAAGCGCAAATAAACTCGCGGATTCATCTGAGCGTAAAAACGGGGTCAAGGCAAGGAGATGTCGAACAAACATGTGTATGAGGACCTGTCATCGAGGTGCTGCAAGCTGCCTCTAGCGATACGATGAAGATAAAAGTATACATGTTTTTATCAATTTGCAGATAAATAAATGCTCTATCGATTCCCGTCTCCATATATAGGTTTTATTTCAAGAAATGGTCTAAAATGCAATTAAAAATATCAGTGTTTAAATAGTATTTTTGGATACACCGTACAAAAGACACTGAATGTCTCACTCCTGTGGCAGCTTAGACTTCTCCAAAATTTTTATAAAAATGTAAAAAATGTGGTGTAGGATTTAAAATTTAAGAGAAAAACTGATTTTCGTAAAAAAAAATTAATTGATAATTTGGCAACTTCGTAGTTTAGGGCAAAAAAGATTTATGTTAAACAGAGACTTCAATAAAACCCAAATTCAGATAAAAATTTATAGGCTATTAAATTAAAAATAAAATTTTTATAAAAAAATTGAACCGACTTCTAAAAGTGCGCTAAAAAGGGAAAAATAACTAGAAATTTTTATATGAAATTGAAATTTTTGAAGTCAGCACCAAACTATTACCAGACAAAATGTGATTCGCATAAACAGATTAAAAATACTTTATTTGTAATTGCTTTCTTACCATAATTTCTATATATCAGTAGTTATTTATTTCATTTAGAAATAATTTGGCGGCGACTTCAAAAATTTCAATTTCATATAAAAATTTCTAGTTATTTTTCCCCTTTTAGCGCACTTTTAGAAGTCGGTTCAATTTTTTTTTTTTATAAATATTTTATTTTTCGATTTTTAGTTTTGAATTCTTTATGATATTCACAAATTATTTGAACTACATGCTGTAATGGAACAAATGTTAATTATTTTCATTGTTCAATGTCAACTATATTTTGTTAAAATAAATAATTAAATAATCACTCTGTGAATAGATATGCCGTGGAAATAGGGTAGTTATATTTTTTTATCACTATCCACGAAGGTCTAAAGGATAAATAAATCAGTTATCGAACTTAACTTTTATGATCTTAGTCGTTTAAATGTTGTCTTAAAAAAAAATACATAAAGTCAGTTAATTTATGAAGACGTAAAAGACCCTCTCTTAGAACTGCCTATAAATCCGTCCAAGTAATCCTGCCCTGGTTAAGTATATAAAACCAGATGTGATAAGGGTAGTTTTAGCATATGGTATGTGGCATACCGTTAAAATGTTTTAAAACATTGAACGATTTTCCCATTATTAGGAAACAAAAGAATAATTAAATAAACTCATTATACTGTAATATAACGTTTGATCTGTGAAAGGAGGTACGTAGCGTTTGTTTTTCCTGATTGCAAGAAAGAATGATTCAAATACCAGCATTATGAATAAAGGGCACTCAGGTTTTTTCACAGACGTTATATTATCCTATTCCTTTAGTTATAGGGAGAAATAGAATAGTTCTACCAATTGTGTTATATAAAAATTAAGCTTAAGATGCTCGCAGGTCAATTCGTGAATCAAACATCCCGTATGGTACAGCTAACGCCTTCAGTAAGAAAACTCCCAAATCTTCGAACAGAAGGGTGTCGGGGGGGGGGGGGTGTAAGATGTAGAAATACACTGTTTTAAGGAATAGTAAATTTCAGTTCCAATTTAAATGTCGGGTAGTACGGTACCATACCAGTGCCGTAGAATAATTACGTCACGGGTATAATCGTCGGGAGAGAAGGTTGTCTTTGTTTAATTTGGGAAATTAAGGAATTATTGTGGGTTATTTTAGTAGGGCATTTCGCGATTTTCATACGGTTCGATTTAAGTAATATAAATAGCTGTTTTTCGCGTTTTATTCCTTTTTTTTTGTTTAATATTTTATTAAGCTATTTATACGTGTTTCTTCAAAATTGGGTTTTAGATTTTTGGTTAAAATAACGACCGAGAAGAGCAATTATGGTAGTTTTTCGTAATTGTTATTAGTTTTAAGTTTCTCATTGTAAATAGTTCGTTTTTATTCTATTTATTTTGTTAATAGACTAAGTGTTGTGAGAAACTTGTTTTATTCAATCTAATTAAAACCTTCACGCGAATAAACTCGCGGGCGCGCTGTCGCGAGATCTACAAAGCAAGAGATGTCTACTGACCAACTAGTTATCAGCCTTTCCTAAGTCCTGAAGATCTGAGTCATGGTTGTGGTAAGCTTTAATAACCGTAGTGTTTGGTACTAAAACAGCAAGGGAGAAGTTGAACGACCAGACTTCCAGAGTGTCTTTTTTACTGCGAAATTTTAATTGTAGGTTATTAAAATAGTTACTAATTAATATGGGACAAAAATGATTATAGATAAGATAATTAACGCTACCTCAATATGTCATCGGCAAGAGTCTATAATCAAATTCTGTCACATAAAATTTGGTGGCCAGCTTAAGGGATGTTAATAAAAATTAATTTTTGCTTTAAAATTTTTGATAAATAAAATTGGCGTAGTTGCAAGATTAATATTTTAACAAAAAGAACCAACGCGTAGTAGCTATTTTTTTTATTAATTAGTAATTTTGATTTGAAAATTTAAATATTTTTTTTTAATTTTTTTGTTTGTTTTGAAACGTTCATGACTAGTGAATTTATAGCTTTGAAAATTTCATTAATTGGATTCTCTTTTCTTTATTTCAGTTTAATTGAAAAGGTTAATATTTCAAGTAAGAATATTTAAAATCTTGGTTAGAAAGTTGCTAGGAAATTTAGGGTTTTCAGGTTAGATAAAGACACAAAACCACAACAGATTCAGGACATCAGTTGCACGCATACTAATTACTTTTGTCACTTGTTGGGAAATTATTATTATTATTTTATCGAAGTATAAATGTTGCGTATTTTGTAAAAAAAAAATATTCGGGCTAAAGCTAGATATTATTAGAAATAAAATACATTTATTTTGGTGATTATTTTGAGGAGTAATTATTTTTATTGAGAATACAAGACATACCTAGTAACTTTACAGATAAAATATCAATTTATTTTAAAGTTAAAAGGGTTAAAAAGTAGTTTTCATCCGGTTTTATTAATTCTGTGAATTAATAACTACAACAAGTGTCAAGTTTTAAGTAGTTTTGGAGACTAACGACATTTCAGATTGTATCTCCGTGATTAGTGTAGAAATCACGTTAATTTACTATTGTAGTTACAACAATTTATTTCTTCCAAATTTGTTTTTACCTTGTGTAATGTTAAGATTTACAATCGGTACTTTTTGTACGTTGTTTTTATATTGTCTATTTTAGCGAGGAGTCTTAGATAAACTCCTGTATTTCAAGAAATGTTTGTCTTAAAGGGTAATAGTTAATTATCCTAACGGGTTAAAATTTAGAAAGAGATGGAAGAAAATTGTTCTGACTAGTAGTTTACATATATAGGATTGTTACGAAGTTGAATTTTTGTTTTATTTTACAAACATATGATGAAAGGTTTAAACTTATACCTATTTAAGTATGAATTTATGCAAATTGAATTATAATAGCCATTTATAAATAATACTTTATTTTCAGCGTTTGATATGTGAAGTATTATGTTAAAATTTTTCTTTTCAGGCATTTTTAAAGATCATTCTATTATCATTAAAGGTGGCAGCATTTGTATTTAGCAAAGTTTTGTTATAATTTGATTGTTAATTTTATTTATTTATTTTTTTTCGTTAACAGTTTTTAAGAACGATTTTAGAAGGACAATGAGATTTATTGACGCGGATTGTCAGCTTGTTTCCTGATTCAGAGACTGGCGATTAGTTTTATTAGTTTTTATTTATTTTTCTTTCAGGAACGACAAGAGAGAGTTACAGGTCGGAGTGTTTATTTTTCTTCTTTACAGGTGCAGTGTTGGTGTAGCTGAATAAGAGAAAAACGTACGAAAATGTATAATCTATACAGTTGTTTTGAGTATCTTTCAGGTGTTCTTTGAGAATTTAATAGGACGTCATAAATCTATATTTTATTAGTCGCATATAATTGGGTACCTGTTATAGGTAAATTTTTATCTGTTTATAGCAGAATATTTTTTGTGGTTGTTTTACAGGTTATTTCAAATTATTTTTTTTGTTGTTTTTGGGCAACAAAGGTAGGTTGCATGCGAACATTTATTTGCATTTGTATATTATAAAATTTAGTAGATTCGTAACAATATCCTATATATTTTCTACACAAAAACTTTTACTTTTTACCTGTAGTGTAAGCTAGACAGAAGGGACACTTTATTTTTGGATTTTTATTGCCGTAATAAGTTATATTTTACAGCATTTATTTTGAGTGTTGCGGTAAATTTATAAAAGATAGAGTTAATTAGAGAATCCGGAGTGATTATTATTTGTGTAATAAATTCTATTTGTTAAGAGTATTTCGAATTTTGAGTTTACCTACATAATTCTGTCTAGCATTTCACTTACAGAGTTAACATCGTTTTTATCATGAGGAATTTTTCAGTTTTTATTTTAAGAGAAATTAGTGCTGTGTGGAATTTTAGTATCGCCATCAGTACGAAGTTAGGCTCACGGTAATCGGATACTGTGACCGAGATTTGTGAAACTAGAGTTTTGAGAATTTGACCTGCAGAACAAAAGGATGGTTTTAAAACGGATAAGGATATAGATATTATTTTGCTAGCTGTGATCGAGATAATGGCTAAACATTTTTTTAATCGTTTGGGGCGTGTATAACATTAAAACCCGGTTAGAGTATTTGTCGATTTATAACGCGTTAATTATTTTTCTTCGGAGGTTGTTTATAATACGAGATTTGGGTTAGAGCGGCGGTTAATATCGCGGTAATTTATTTTTTTTAGGACGAAATAATAAAATAAATAAATAAGGGGTGAAATAACGCGTATTAAGGGAATTTTTAAGGCGGCTCTGTGTCGATTTGTCTTCTTTTGAGTTTAGAGTGACGAAGACGGAAGTATTTTGTGTGCTATATCTAGATATCGAAAATATCTGGTGGTGATATGGCGGTGTAAGTACGTAACGGAGTTTAAATATGGCTATATCCAGGTATATAGCGGAGTAAAGAGTAACAGCGGTTAAATATAGCTATATCTAAAGAAATTGTCGGAAAGTCCAGAAGTATAACAAAAAGTATGTCTTATTGAATATGTCGGAGCATGACGATTGTAATAGGAGTACTTGTTACTGGCGGCCAGGATAGTCAACCAGATAGTGGAAATATGGAGACGTTTTAGAGGAGGATTGAAGAGTTGCAGGCTGGAATTGGAGAAGAGCTAGAAAGGATAACGAATACAATAAAGAACAACTAGTAGTTGGAGACTTTGTGTCAGAAACTAGTATAAGAGAGCCGAAATCGTTCTGCTTAGACGAACTGAAGGCGTTAAGATAAGTATTAACCGAAATAAAAGATCGGGATAATGTTGATCCTGTTCCTAGAAGAGAAAAAACTACGAGGCTTTTATAGAAACGGTGATTTCGACTGTCAGTCAACAAAGTTGGAAGGAAGTCGAAACTTCAAAATGTTTAATAATAAATTGGGGGAAAAGAGGAGTTCTGTGCTCTTAGACGGAAGGATAGGCCCAAAGCGGTTGAAATAATAATAACTGGGGAAGAACGAGTGTTTGGTACCCACATATCTCAATTGGGAAAAAGCGAAGAGTTAACACGTTACAACAAAAGCCAGACGAAGATTTAGGCGTTTACGCTTAACGACTGCAAAACTTATGTTTACGGCGTTTCCTGAAGGAAAAGCTAATTTAGCTCAGGTGACGCATAGAGACAAAGTTTTAGTAGAAGAGTTGATACTGAGCTTTGACATTAGTTGACTCATATAATAATTAAGAAACGTGATATTTTAATTTATTTCATCTGTGGCAGCGCACACTTGTTATTAATTGTCTATTGTCTAAAAAAATACTTAAACGTATTATGGATATCTTGAATTGCAATATTTTGGACATAACCAGACAGAGAACAGTAAGTTTTGGAAAAAAGAAATTTCATTCACGTTGGGAAAATTTCCGTTTAGAAAGAGTACAGGACAGCCTATTGTAACAACTTAAATTTTCCAAATTTAGAATGTAGTTTTTGGAAAAATTCAAGCCTGTAATTACTTCCAGTCAGAGAAAGTTGGACTTACAGAGATATAGCTTGATCTTGTTGAATGGCTATCTAGTACGACTCTATCATACTGCCGTTCAAGGCGGTGAAGCTGGTGAACTAGCAAGGATTTCGCTGTCAGCGATGACTGTATACCTCAGGTGTTGCACATAGTTGCAAATTGCACATTAGTGCAGGATTTAGCACGACGGGCAGAAATGCTGGTGCTAGCGAGATGGTTTGAGGAGAGACAAAGCCTGATCGCAGGTGTTTTAAATAAATTAGTGGTACCACGTAAATTGGAGGTATGCAAGTCTAGTTCCCAGGTCTACCAACCGTTATTTAAGTCTATGGAGCAAATCAGGGTTGGTGAAAGCCTTGAAGTGGTCCAGAGAGTTAAACAGATATTCAATAGCCCGGAAAAGTTTGAGGACAACCCTTGGTTTATCAATAGTAAATTTTTTTTTCTTCTTTCAACGGTCTAATACTTCTGACTGGCCATCAGAGTATCAAGAGAGGTAGTAACTCGAGGCAACCGACTCTTGCAAGACTGTTGGAATACTTGGAGATTTCATTCATTTCACAGCTGTGATTATGGCGTTCGCGGACGCGCGAACACTATAATTATTAGCCATTAAAACATATCATTGTCGGCATTTGCACGACTATAAATATTGTAAATATCATTTCATAACAAAGAAACAGTTCAAAATATAGTGTTCTCCTCATTCTTATTGCTATCCAATACCTCAGACCATTAATAATTCCACATTTCACTTAAAAATTTGGTAGATGTAGTTAGTCTAGGTAGGGCGGAGTGTGCAGCGTCTCTCGTTAATGCTGTTTTTTTCTTGAGGTGAATCTATGTCTTGCCAGCATAGAGTACATTATGAAAATGTATATACCATTTGCAAGATGCCGTGAGGTGCAAAATGTTACTATTTTAGTGGATATCTTCAGGAAAGAAGATGCCGAAAGGTGTAAAATGTTACGTTACTGTGTTTTTAGAGAGTTACGGGATATCTTCAAAGAGGAAGATAAGCGAAAGTAGTATGATGTTATAGTTTCAGAGTTATGGCCACATCTTCGAGATGAAAGATAAGCCATTAGAAACTATGGACTAAGGAGCGCCTTATCGAAATTCGTGTGAGTTTCGCGGAAAAATTAAGAATTAAATAGACGAAATAGATTAATAAACCCTCTGTATCTCTTTGAAGTGTAGCAGTGGTCCTAATAAGTAAGAAGACAGGACCGGACCAAGGAATTTAGATATTGTATCGATTTTACCAAGATAGTAAAATTATACTCTACTTTTATTCTCCAATCTTAGTATACTTGACAGAATAAGACGATAGGAGAAGCTTAAGTATTTTCTACACCGGACACGACTAAAGGCTATGAACTTGACCCAAGGAATAGAGAATAAATAGTATATTCAGTCCCTGGGGTCACTAGAAATGTAACCATATGTCTTTTAGGCTAGCTAATTCTCCATTTACTCAGCAGTGATTAATGATGTGTGTAATTTACTATATATTAGACTTACATTGTGATGTTTATTTGGATGGCATAAAAGTATTTATATAAAGCCACATTAAGCAGCCATTGCAAAATCACACAAAGTTTTAAAAAACAACATATTCATCTATAACTCAATTCGGAAAGATCTACTTTTATGTAAATGAAAGTTCATAATTGGAATTATCTTTATATTAAAAGAAGGGGTCCGTCCCTGTTCGAAATAGGTAGAAATTTTAAACACTACTCCAGACCAGCCACCGTTATAGAAATATGATCTTCGGTCATTGCTATAATTAGTGGCATGGAGTTAAAAAGGACTTAAAGGAATTATTATTTTTTTTCGCAATTTGCAATAACACTAGCGAATTTGGCCGAGGAAAATGTCAAATTTAGATGGATTAAAGACTGTGAAGGATAATTTGCACATCCTAAGAACAGCTTTTTCCGGGAAATGCTTTTAAAATACCTAGATTCAAATGGGCAAGGTTTAGTTGGCTGTGAAAGAGACCAAATTGGCAATTACCGTTTATTTTTAATATCAGGTCTACGATTGTCAAGAGTTCTTATCAAAGACTCCAGTAGACAACTCACACTATATATATGCATAGTAAAAGTATCACACTTCGAAACGCAAATGTGTGGCTTTCATTTAGGTAATTATACAGTTTAAGGGTTACTTTTGGGTCAATCAATTACAGTCAACAAAACTACACTGTAAGAGTTCAAGTTAGGACACTAAGTATCACGCAATCTAAGAACATAGGAGGATACAAAAGCAGCCGAGAAAAGCATAAGCCATAGCGAATTGTCGAATTAAGTGGTGTAGTGACAGATGTTAGAGAGATACATGGTATGGATGTAAAAGAAGTCCGCGTACGGGGGTCTTAAAGAAAGTAAATACGTGTATAAATGGGTTTGATTAATTTAGGGATCGAGTGATCAGTTAGCAAATATTATAGCAAATATTATTATAAATGTTATTATAAATAGCAGTTTGTCGCAGCAAGAAATGTTTCCAAAGTACAGAGATGAGTGACACAGTAGAGCCAGATAGCTAAAAGAAGTTACGTCACACTGTGTAATACGTCAGGAGTATTTCTTTTTGTTTTGTTTGTTTGTTTTAAGGGTGATGGTATTATTATTTTTTGTTTTTCTCCTGGAGTTTTAGGTGTTTATATTTGTCAAGAATATTAGTAATGTCTTGGAGTTTTAGAGCAAGCAGTACTTTCTACCGTAGATAGCTAATGGTATCGCTGAAATTGGGTCATCCAACTGCGTAGGTGATGTTTGACGAACACGTTTTCCCTCCTATGAAGCCATGTGAGAGTCTAGGAACTTCAGTGAAAGCGACACAGCAAACCGATCCAGTTGAGCTGGAATTACAACAACCTATGACGCAAAGGACATTGGAAGAGGCAGAAGCAGATGACGAACCTTCCACGATGGAACATTCGATTTCACTGGTTAACTCCAACGATGTGTTTGCTTGGAATGGACATGGAGAAGTGGAGTCAACATTGAATTCATTACCAAGGAAGCAGTACCAATTGACAGCAAGGAAATTTATGGGGATCAACCACACTGATCCTCATACAAGGAAAATATTTTCCAAGATCGAGAGATCGAGTTCATGCACTTCACATAGGTCACGACAGAGGAAGCTTGTAACGATTCAATAATAGTGGATTTCATTGCAAAATTATGGGTACAGAGAACATCTAATAAGCGTGCGAGCAGCCTGGCCTTTTTGAACAACATGATAATCAGGTAGCTGCAACGTTCGGGTCATCAAGAGGAGTCCAGAACACCAAGGGGACAATGCAGGGACTGGTTAAAGACTCACAAGGACGTGACAGTGAATCGTGAAAAGCGGTACTTGTTCAGACTAGTGAAAAAGTGCGTGTTCGTGGAAAAGTGAAACTCGATCGTAAAAGACTGCACTTAGCAGATGTGTTTTAAAGGAACTTCTTAATGAAGAAAGAAGAATGAAGAAGATTAGGTTAAGGTTTATTGTATCAATCTACAAATTGATATATTGCAGCGTAGTTGAGATTTGTATACTTTTACTTTGCTTTTGTGGGAAAATGTTCAATCTAAGGGGGAGGGTAAAATGTAATGGAACAAATGTTAATTATTTTCATTGTTCAATGTCAACTATATTTTGTTAAAATAAATAATTAAATAATCACTCTGTGAATAGATATGCCATGGGAATAGGGTAGTTATATTTTTTTATCACTATCCACGAAGGTCTAAAGGATAAATAAATCAGTTATCGAACTTAACTTTTATGATCTTAGTCGTTTAAATGTTGTCTTAAAAAAAATACATAAAGTCAGTTAATTTACGAAGACGTAAAAGACCCTCTCTTAGAACTGCCTATAAATCCGTCCTAGTAATCCTGCCCTGGTTAAGTATATAAAACCAGATGTGATAAGGGTAGTTTTAGCATATGGTATGTGGAATACCGTTAAAATGTTTTAAAACATTGAACGATTTTCCCATTATTAGGAAACAAAAGAATAATTAAATAAACTCATTATACTGTAATATAACGTTTGATCTGTGAAAGGAGGTACGTAGCGTTTGTTTTTCCTGATTGCAAGAAAGAATGATTCAAATACCAGCATTATGAATAAAGGGCACTCAGGTTTTTTCACAGACGTTATATTATCCTATTCCTTTAGTTATAGGGAGAAATAGAATAGTTCTACCAATTGTGTTATATAAAAATTAAGCTTAAGATGCTCGCAGGTCAATTCGTGAATCAAACATCCCGTATGGTACAGCTAACGCCTTCAGTAAGAAAACTCCCAAATCTTCGAACAGAAGGGTGTCGGGGGGGGGGTGTAAGATGTAGAAATACACTGTTTTAAGGAATAGTAAATTTCAGTTCCAATTTAAATGTCGGGTAGTACGGTACCCTACCAGTGCCGTAGAATAATTACGTCACGGGTATAATCGTCGGGAGAGAAGGTTGTCTTTGTTTAATTTGGGAAATTAAGGAATTATTGTGGGTTATTTTAGTAGGGCATTTCGCGATTTTCATACGGTTCGATTTAAGTAATATAAATAGCTGTTTTTCGCGTTTTATTCCTTTTTTTTTTTGTTTAATATTTTATTAAGCTATTTATACGTGTTTCTTCAAAATTGGGTTTTAGATTTTTGGTTAAAATAACGACCGAGAAGAGCAATTATGGTAGTTTTTCGTAATTGTTATTAGTTTTAAGTTTCTCATTGTAAATAGTTCGTTTTTATTCTATTTATTTTGTTAATAGACTAAGTGTTGTGAGAAACTTGTTTTATTCAATCTAATTAAAACCTTCACGCGAATAAACTCGCGGGCGCGCTGTCGCGAGATCTACAAAGCAAGAGATGTCTACTGACCAACTAGTTATCAGCCTTTCCTAAGTCCTGAAGATCTGAGTCATGGTTGTGGTAAGCTTTAATAACCGTAGTGTTTGGTACTAAAACAGCAAGGGAGAAGTTGAACGACCAGACTTCCAGAGTGTCTTTTTTACTGCGAAATTTTAATTGTAGGTTATTAAAATAGTTACTAATTAATATGGGACAAAAATGATTATAGATAAGATAATTAACGCTACCTCAATATGTCATCGGCAAGAGTCTATAATCAAATTCTGTCACAATGCTAATCGAGATTAATGTACCTCGCAATGACTCCAAGGTGGCAAAAAAGTACCCATTTTGTCCAGAATTGTAAACCACCCTAAAATGAACCACTAAAAATTCTTTGATACTTAGAGGTCCCTAAATACCAATGAAATTGTATCCAACAAATATTTAGTCTGTCATAGTAAATTCACTATCTTAAATTTCAAATTAATTTTAGATTGGTAATATAGGTCCCAAAACCTTCCAATATCAGTATTTAAAGAATTTCAGACGTAAAAAAATGTGAATAAGGTAAAATTTTCAACCCACCATATGGGATCCGCCATAATGAATTTCAAAAAAAAAAAAACAATTTTAAGGTCTTAATCTAATCTAAATCTAAACCCTTCAAAGCCCCCTAGTACCAATTTTAGATGAAATCCAGAAATTTAAAACTTCTAAACGGTCACATTGCATGTGACGTATTAGATTTTCTTAAAATAATTTTATATTCGCTTTTTACATCCTCAAAAACGATTCATTTCCACATTTGAACAAAATCGGAACATGTAAATTTTTTTGTCAGCTATATTGCATTCGCCATATTGAATCCTGAAAAAATACGATTAAATTCATAATTTACACCCTCAGGAATCTTCTATATCAATTTTGGAGAAAGTCGAGATATATTAAATTTTTAGAACACCATATTGAATCCGCCAGATTGAGTTTTTCAAAAATATTTTGATTTCGTAATTAACACTAACAAAAATCCCTCCATACTGACTTCAGCAAAATCGAGAGATGTAGAATCTTTAATCTGCCATCTTAGATCCGCCATGTTTAATTTAAAAAAAAAAATAATATCGGATTCGTAATGTGCTATCCCAAAAACTCCCTCATATCAATTTTAAATAAAATCGAACAAAATTAATTTTTATCCATCATATTGGATACACCATAATGAACTTTTAAAAATAATTTTAGATTCGTCATGTGCGACCCCGAAAACTCCCCTGTACCAATTTTGGTGAAAATCGGACAAAATTGATTTTTTTGTCCGCCATATTGGATCTGAAATATTGGATTTTTTAAAAATAATTTCAGATTCGTTATATGAAACCCCGAAAACTCCGCCATACCAATTTTGAAGAAAATCGGACAAAATTGATTTTTTCGTCCGCTATATTGAATCCGCTATATTGAATTTTTTAAAAACAATTTTATATTCGTCATGTGCGACCCCGAAAACTCCCCCGTACCAATTTTGGAGAAAGTCGAACAAAATCGATTTTTTGTCCACCATATTGGATCCGCCATATTGAATTTTTAAAAATGTTTTGAATCGTAATGTGCGACCTCGAAAACTGCCCCATACCAATTTTGGAGAAAATCGGACAAATTTAAATTTTTTATCCGTCATATTGGATCCGCAATTTTGAATTTTAAAAAAATAATTTTAGATTCGTTGGATACAGCACAGAAAATTCCCCCATACCAATTTTGGAGAAAATCGAACAAAATTAATTTTTTTGGCCGCCATATTGTAAGCGCCATCTTGGATATTACTGCATCAATTTCGTCCAAAAAAATATGGCACCAACGCAGCAACTTCCTTTACATAACGAATTGAGAACCTCCTTCTTTTAGAAGTCGGTTAAAAAAAAAAAACATAAGCATAAACTATTTTTAAAATGGACTTCCTTTAACTCGATTAACATTCTGCCTATCAAATTAATCATCGATATAATAATATGGTCGGAATCGAATACCGGAGTATTAAATGGACACCCTGTATAAAGTAATGATATAATTTTTTCAACTAAACAATTTGTTTTCAAATTAAGCTTATTTCCATATCGCGTAGGCAGTATATACAGGTTGTAAAACTTCCCAATAAAATTTTTATATGCCTTTCGGTGACCGTAACACCGAACCTAAGTGTCAAGACAAAGAAATATTTTTCAAATTCAATTCCAGTTCCAAATCTAGCGCCAAGAATTCGCAATAAAGTGGTAAAAATTTCATTTTACATTTCTTTATTTCGCTTTTACGACGTGATAAGTGTAAACCAATGTCCTTTTCTGTTTTGACCAGGGGCGAATTTCGTTGCGAATGGATCTGACTAGGAAATCGATAGTTTCTCAATGACAGAATAGCATACAAAGCGATGAAATGTTGTTCTAGTTCCTGCACAGATAAAAATATTATAAGATATACTTGAGAAATTTTATTCGCAACGAAGAATTTTAAATAATAAGGAAGATAATTTAGCCTCCTGGTTAGCTAATCTCAAAAAGAATTACATACATTTATAAAATAAAAAATAATAAAATATTACTCAAAAATACATGTGATTTTGACAAACCATCGCTTGAATATTAAAACTTTTCTACTTATCATCAATTTCTGGAGGAAACGCAGTATTTGTGATTAAAATGTTCAGAAAATTTTCTTGGAGGGAAGATAAATGTAAATGAACTACTGAATTTACTGTTCATGGTGGAAAATATTCTTTTAATACCAACCAAGACGTTTTCTATAAATAATCCGAACTAATCTTATCTATGTATTAAGGTAGATATCTGATGTTATCGAAGGGTCCTTCGGAACAAATTTAACAACAAAATTTTGACTTGGTCTCAAAAGAACATGGAACAGCTTCTCAACTGAAGATTATATGCAATCCATTTTGAATGCTGAGAATATTCATGGTCCCTCTGCACGAACTCTAATTTTGTTTTTGGATCCTAATAACGTATACAAGTCTCATCGCCTATATTTATTTATAAAGAAATTTAAAATGTTTTTGAGAAATTTGCTACCTAAGCCTTTTTTATTCGGGAGTCAAGGATTTTGGTGACAATCTTGCCGAAATTTTGCTAGCAGCAAGTTTATTACAAAGAATTTTCAAACTTCTTCACTCAGGTATATTTCGATGGTGGTTACGAAGAAAATCTTACCAAAATTATGTACGGAGAAAAAAAGTCCATTCGTTAAAATACTTGGAAGAAAATCACTCAACGATAAGTGCGGTGAAGAAAATCTCTTCGTTAAAACGGCGGCGAAAGAAATTCCTTCATCAAAATTGCGGCGAAAAAAATTCTTTCTTCTGAGTGCCGTATGAATAGTCATAAAACAGTAAGAATGGCCTAAAAAATCTATTTTATATTGTCCCAAAAAACCAATAGGCTTACGGAGTTCCCGACTATAAAACAGGTGGGGATTTTCCCATTGTATTGTAGACTATAACAGTCTCTAAATTATAATCTATATATGTACGTGCAAAAATACTGTTTTTTTAGTTACTCTATTCAACTTTATCGAAAAGTATGAAGCTCTGTGGGAACTATTTCAATGTTATCGGGTCCTAGGTGACGTGGTCTGCTGTATTTTCTACAAACTTTCGGACTGTTCGCGCGGTTGCAAGGAGAATTGCTTTCTGAATTGACTTATACAGAGGTCCACTAAGACCCAATCGCTTGATGTTCTGCAGGAGGTTCTTTGTTATTACTCCAACTGTTGATAGTATTATGAGAATCGTGTGAATGCTGTTTATTTTGCCCACTGTCTGCGGAATTTCACCTCCAGATCTCTGTATTTGGCGATCTTGTCATTGTATTTTGGTCTTAGGTTGCTATTATTAGGTATAGCAATGTCAATCAGTGTAATTCGCCTAGAAATTTTATCTGTTTGTATATTGTCTGGCCTATTATGAGCAACCGTTTGATCAGTTAGAACCGTTTGGTCCCAATATGACTTGAAGTCGTTATTTTTAAGAATGGGCTCCGGATTGTATTTGTAGTAAGCCACTTTTCCTACGTGCAGTAGTTTTAACTTATTTGCTAACTCTTGCTGGAGCATCTTAGCGACCAAGTCGTTTCTTTTCTTATACTCTGTTGAGGCAAACGCTTGACATCCTCCAGTTATGTGCGGAATTGTCTCTGATGCTCGACACCTATATCTATATTGGTCATTTTCTATTGAGGGATCTCTGAGGATGAACTTCCGATAGTTTTTCATCGGAACAACCTGGTCTTGAATAGCTAACAAGAAGCCCCCCGTTTCCGGAAACATCTGCCCTAAAATCAACCAGTAGTTAGACGCTGAGTTGTCGACATTCTTCTGGATGACCTCATTTGGATGCCGTCTATGAAGTGGTTACTGTAGCCAGGCTTGTAACTTCTGTTGGACTGTTCAGAGGTAAAAAGCAATATCCTGTTCCCTCCACTGTAGCGGCATTGAGTCGTATATTGCTCGATATAGTGTAGAAGAGCCCGCTAACCTGTGGAAATAAGAACGTAAGTTTATTATTTGTTCCTCCTTGGTGTCTTGGAAGCATTGTACGTTCAATAGTGCTCTGCAGGTGGTGTTTGCTTTTATTAAGAGTGTTTTTACGTTCCTTTGCAGGTTTTCGATGTCTGCTTAGCTCCATTTTACAGTTCAAAAAGAGTAGCTAAGCGCAGAGTATGCGTACGTGTGGAGCGCCTTAAACAAACTTCTGACATTTAGACTGGTTCGCAACACTCGTCTTACCCTTATGACAAATTCGGTTGTCAATTAAGCCTTCATAATGCGATAGTTAATTCGTTTAGCCTGTTTCATACCTAGGTATTTGTATGTTTGTTCTGCTTCCCTTGCAGCTATAGTGTCACCGTTCTGCATCTCAAATGCTCCCGGTTGTGTCTTTCCTTTAACTGTTTAAAATACGAAGTCAAATCCAAACTGTATTCCGATATTCCCGGATGACTCCTCTACAACTTTGGACATATTCTTCAGCTGGTATAGGAGATGGTTCAATCTTACTACCTCTTTGTTGTTATTTCTAACACTAAAGCCCTATCTGTTGGAGTTCAAAGGGCGTGAGAGTGGGTTCATTGCAAGGCAGAACCACAATGGGCTCAGTGAATCGTCTTGAAATATTTCACTTCGTATTGAGATCGTATTTGTTTCGATGGTATTCCTGGGTGGCACTTGTAATTTGATCCTAGTTCTCCGAGTTGACATGATGCGTTCTAAAAAGGAAACAAAATGATTAACTACCTTATACATTCTCAATATGGTTTTGAGCCACTTATGTGGCACTGAGTCTAAGACCTTCTTATAATCCACATAGACAGCAAAGAGGCTTGGCTACATGAGACAAAGTCCACAATTAAATCTCCCTCTGTCAGAAACAATGGCATTTTTGCTGGATTTAGAACATCATTAATAAGATTAACCAGTTTATCGTGTATACACCAGAAATTCTTGAGCCAGTAGTTCTGGACCCGATCGAGACCTGGAGATTTTCAGTCATGGAATTGCTTGATTATTCCTGAGATATCCTAGGTAGTAAATAGCTCAAACTGTACCTGGCTATAGTTCTAGCAGACTTGATTTCTTCATTAATCCAGCCGGTTGCGATGTTACAATTGGCGAATATGGAAAGTTATTCCCCCGGAACTGTTCTACCTGCTACCTACAGTAGCAGAGAGGTTTTGTTTCAGTTTGTCGAGGCATTGTTGAGCCGTACTAGTCGCTAGATTGTATTGCGAATAGTACCGAGTTAGATTCATTATTTCTTTAACTTGTAGTACCCATAGTGTTATAACTGTAATATATTACTAGGTAAGAAGCACAATTGGGCTCTGTATAAAGTAGAGCAAAAAAATTACATTAAAATAATATTAACATTTTTTGTCGTTGGATTCACATTTAAGAAAGCTGTAACAGGCCGCGGCTGGGAGGGAAATTGAAAACAAGTTTATTCTATTTTTAAAATTTTTATACTAGTGTTATGTTAACACTTCAACTCGAACTGATAAAGCAGTTACTCTTTATTTATCAAAATGATAAGTCCCATATAGAAAAGTATTTTGAACAACACAAATTTTAATTAGAACTGCTCTAAGGCATTTGCAATGAATAAAATAATTATAACTAAATCAACTTATTGACTAAAAATTATCCTAGCATGTAACATCATATTGGTATCAAAATATTGTATTAGAGTGCAAATTATTTAATTCCATGGCAATTGGCCAGAAAGGATTTTTTTCGCTTTTACAGCAAATGAAGGGATTTCCTTCATCGCTCTTGGTCTAGAAAAGATTATTTTCGCAGCACCTATTTATGGAGGATTTTCTTCGCCGCAACCTTTTTAATTTCCTTCGGCGCTTTTTGCCACGAAAAATTTTTTTTTACCGCACTTATTGTGGAGAGATTGTATTCGCTGAAACTTTAATCATAACATTTTTCGTAGCCGCCATCGATTTTTCAGCAATAGTGAAAATTTTTAAGTAAGAATATATTCTAGTATTCCTCTCATTTGGGATAAATATATATATATATATATATATATATATATATATATATATATATATATATATATATATATATATATATATATATATATATATATATATATTTATGTGTAATCGGAAGTTTTCGGGTATCCCGTGTATGTGCTGAGTCCCTCCCAGCCACTGAGATTTCGGTGAAATTACATTCACCATCCTCAAAGCTCACTGTACGGCATCTACGAGCGAACTGACGCCCGCGACTCGAGTGCTGTCGGTCCCGTGTGTACGTGGGGCGCGTTCGTTGGCCAAATGGTTCTGGCCAATCAGGTTGTGAGACCTGCTGCGCTTTATCGGCCCTGTTACTAGTATTTGGGGTAGCGTTGCCGAGTTGTAATCTCTTTCGTTACTACCTATTACTGGTTGATCTTTTGTAAGTAGATTTTTTCAAGTATCAGGCAATCGTTGGCTATCATCTCTGCTATTTAAGTTGTTGGGCCTCTTTGCAATTTCGATGGCTTCCCTTATAACTCCTATGGATAGGTTTTCACATCTCGATAGCATTTTGGAGACAAAACAAGAAGGAAAACTACCTTCTCTAGATATCCTACTAAAAAGAAAAGAGGATGGCTTGCTTTCGCACACTGTCTGCAGAAAGCCCACTCACACCAACAGATACTTCAACGCCGATTCACATCATCACCCCCGCCCAATTATTTGCAGTAGTGAAATCACTTGTGTTTCAATCGCATTCTGTTACATATCAAGAAAATTACAAAGAGATGAAAGTACTGCAAGACTCCCTAACAAAAAACTGTTATAAAACAAAACATATAGACAAGGCTCTGAAAAACAACAAATTCTCAGGAGACACAACATTGAAACCATTTTCACCAGAGACCGTATAGTAAAAGATCTCTTGCCAACGCCTAAAGAAAAAATCCCTCTAGAAATCCAGAGAGTGTACGAAATTTCATACGGAGAATGCAGCTCATCTTACGTAGGCCAAACCAACCGTAAAATAAGCGCCAGAAAACCTGTCCACAAGAGTTATAAGGGAAACCATTGAAATTGCAACCAATAACTTAAATAGCAGAGATGATTGTTAATTCCAAAACTTCATTTTTAGTTTTTTCCTTAATTTTAATCGATAGAAGGTAATTTTGTCGAAACATTTGTAACAAGGGTAAAGGAAGAAGTGCTAAACATTACACCAAGCATTCTAGGAAACTGGAGGGTATTAAATGAACCTTCTTTTTCCGATCATAGAATAATCACATTCAGTTTAGAAACCGATCTTCCTGAGCAAGTCTCCAGAAGAAATCCGAGGAAAACAGATTGGGAAAAATACAGCACCAATCTGAAACAAACTTATCACGCATTCAGAACAGAGGACTCGCTAAGCACCATCTGGAGCTGAAAAGCGACCTGAAAGAAGTAAATGAAGTATTACTCGGAGCTTATGAACCAAGCAGCTCTTTACAAACAAGCAAAAGCTGTAGGGATGCAGCTTGGTGCAATGACCATCTGTCAGAGCTAAGATCTAACACGCGCAGACCTTTTAAGCTAAGCGTGACGGAGGATTCTGAAAGAGCTACACTGAGAAACTTACAACCTACAACATGGAAATCAGGAAAGCTAGAAAAAGCAGCTTTGAGAAATTCTATGAAAACATTCAAACTACACCTGTCGCAGTTAGACTTCACAAAGTCACGATGAAGGGTAGGGTGGACTCAGCAATGGCACTCAGAAAGTCAGACGGCAGCTTCACGGAGAGCGAGGAGAAAAGAGCATTACTCTTAGTTAACACAGTTTTCGGGCAGCTAGCCTAGAAACGCGAATGATGTGGTGGAACATCGCGAAAGGCCCACCAGAGAAGCTACAGGAATGACCAGACACATATGCAGTAGCGGTCGTTTAAAATGGGCAATAAATACCTTCCAACCATTTAAAACCCCAGGAGTTGATTAAATAATACCGGCCCTCCTCTAACGAGAGCAGGAAGAGATTTTACCACACATTGTACACATCAGTCAAAGCAGCCTGAAACTGAGCTATATAGCTCAGTTTCAGGCTGCTTTGAAGAAATATGGAGAACGGCTAGAGTCACTTTTATTCCGAAAGCGGGAAAAAAGGACACTACAAACCCTAAATCCATGCGACCCATCAGTCTCACATTGATTATTTTAAAAACGATGGACAAAGCAGTAAATAATTATATCAGAACAGAAATTTTTGAACAGGCGCCACTGCATTTGTATCAACATGCCTATCAAGCGGGTAGGTCTACGGAAACCGTACTGATACAATTAACAGATGAGATCTAAAAATCACTGAATAGGAAGGAAACTGTAATGTGCGTTCTTTGATACAGAAGGGGTTTTTGACAACACTCCACATGAGGCAGTCAAAAGAGCACTCGACGACAGAGGTGTGGACGAAGCACGACTTCTCAACACTAGAATAGTAGAGATAGAGATGAGACAAGACACTATCGCCCTCTGTACCACCAGAGGATGTCCTCAGAGGGATTAGCCTCACCACTTATGTGGAGCTTAATTATAGACCAGCTCCTCTGTGATCTGACTCACCTCGGCATATCTTGTCAGGGCTATGCCGATGACGTAATAGTCATCGCAAGAGGCGAGAAACCCTCTATGACAAATTTCAAAGAGAGCTTGAATACACTAGAGAATAGTGCCAGATGATGGGACTAAACATCAACCCTACCAAAACCACCCTATTAGCATTCACAAGGAAAAGAAACCTCAATCTGAAGACAATCAAAATGAATGGGAATATTATTGAGTGGAAGTCAGACGTCAAATATCTGGGACTGACCCTAAATAACAAACTGGTCTGAAATAAGCATGAAAAAGATGTAATGAATAAGGCTAAAAAAGCCTCGATAGTCTGTAGAAACTTTGCAGGAAAAAGATGGGGTACAAATCCAAAAATTCCGCAGTGGATGTACACTGCAATAGTGAGACAAATCATCACATATGGGGCAGTGATCTGAAGCAAAAGAACCAGTCTGGCTAATGTGAGAGCTAACCTCTCGAAAGTTCAAAGACTGTCCTGTGTATGTATAACAGGGGCAATGAAAACCTGCCCGACGGTCGCCATGGAAGTAATCCTAAACCTCACATTTCTACATATATTTCTTGAGAACATGGCGAAGAGGACGATTTATAGGATGATGAGAGATGGGCTCATAAAACGAAGGCCGAATCTCTCATTCAGAAATCAACAAATCTGGACATGCTTCAAGATGAAATGAAAGAGAAATTCAACTTTCTGAAAAACTTCAGCAAAAAGTTGAGTCGTAAGAGCGAATGGGACAATAACACCATTGAAAAACTCAGCAAGAAACCCACTATATGGTATACAGATGATTCCAAAACAACAGAGGGAACTGGAGTAGGAGTGTATGGACCCAGTACCAGACACCACGAAACTTTGGGTAAATCTAAGTAAGTCTAGCTGAAGCATTTTCTAGGCAGATTTATATGCCATTAGGATGTGTATTCAATTTAACAAGGAGAAAAACTATCGCGGTCAAGAGATTATCATCATGATGGATAGTCAAGCAGCCATCAATGTGCTGAGCTCTTAAGTTATTTGTTCCAAGATGTTCTGGGAATGCCTAAAGGAACTGACTGATTTGAGAAAGAATAATAAAGTCACCCTCATGTTGGTATCGGAATATACCGGGATAGAGGGGAATGCAATAATAAACAAGTTCGCGAGGAAAGGGGCTGAGATACCTTTTCTGAGGCCAGAGCCTTTCTATGGAATCAGTAGCAGCGTAATGCTGGAAGAACTAAAGATAAAAGGAGAAAGCAGAGGATCAAATTATTGGATGAAGCTGCAAGGATTGAGACAAGCCAAGATACTTGTGGGGAACTACGACCAGAAGAGATTCAAAGAATGCATAAGCTTGAGTAAAAACTAGCTCAAAGTTCTAACAGGGGTCCTGACGGAGCATTTTCACCCAAAGGGACATCTGAAGAAACTCGGACTGATAGAAAGGGATGGGTACATATTAGGTGAAGAAGAGGACGAAACCTTTATTCATATCTTTGCAAAGTGCGACGCTCTAGAAAACACTAGGTTGCGGTTCTTGGAAGCACATCAAATCGAAGAAGGGGTGCTACCCACCTTGAAGCCATCCAATATCCTGAGGGTCCTGTAGGAAATAGGACGGGAGGAACTGCTCTAGCCCTAAGGTAATTCTTACGACTGGGTAGCAGTAGCACAATAGCTCTAATTTTGTCAAAATTCGAAAAAATTGTGTATGAAACACGTCACTGTAACTTGTATGATTTTGAGGAACGTGGCTTCTGTAGTTCCGTAAGTATTCTACTTAGTAACAAAATAAAGCATTTCCATACTAGCTACACTGATAATTAGTATATGTGTCATTTTACGGATGGGGTGCCTAACTCTTTTAAACTTCAATAATTTTGATTTTTCTATAAAATTTCATTTTTGATAAAAAGGTTTGCCGTTCTTCGGATTTCAGAAACAATAATCAAAGTTATGGTAACTTGGGTGTTCCTAAATAGAGATGTAGTATAATAAAAATAAATACAAAAACTAATTTTACTTTTAACTTATTTTTAAGCAATATTTTGAAACATTAAATATGAAATAAACAGACAATTATTGAGCCCCTACTATTACAAATTTTTCTAATCCTTTTCAAATTCCTCTTACACAAATGCAATTATATCTACAATTACAATTGCTATAGCTTCCACAATTTTTTCCTTTAATAGGTCAATATTGTCATTAAAATCATTGTTGTAAACCTTTTTCTTTAAGTTCCCATAGAAAACAATCTAATGAAGTTAAATCAGGTGACCGAGCAGGCCAGGTAATTGTTTTAAAACGGCCAATCCACATGTTCTAGAAAGTATTTTGTTACTTGTAATGTGGAATAAGGGACATCCATCTGGTTGAAAAATAAGATTTCTTCTATACTCTAACAGCCAGATTCACGAAAAAGGTTTAAGACTTAGACTAGATCTAGTTACCATGGAAGTTAATTTAATTAATGATATTTTTATAGGTTGTACTCCATATGTTAATAAATAAATTCTTACATAGGAAAATTAAGTATTAAAAACTATAGAAGAAATCTTGGAATCGACAAGTGGAATAGTTGTCTCATGAAAATAAACCAAATTTTCCATTTTGACAGTTAGGTAACAAATAGAAACGATTTTTAATTTTCCTATTTTTAGGGTTCTGAACTTGCTTAACTTACTATCGTATTTGTCAATTTTAATCCTTTACTGTCAATTTAGTTTTAAAATTAGATCATATTATTGAATTAAGTGATTAATATTCATCCTCCCGTTCGACAATAACAAATTATCTACAAACACAATTATTCTATAATGTATTACGTCATACCAAATATTACCTTTTTAAATTTTTGAAATATGAGTGACTATTCTAAAATTTTCCTGAAGCCAGTACCTAAAATTTTGTGAAGGGGCTAAGTTGTTTACTCTTTTGCTTAAGAATAATTCAGAATTTTGTGTTATGGATCAAGAGCTACAAAGATGGCAGTGTGATCATGGTAGTGTTGCATTTTTCCTTCTAGATATTTTTCACATCCCCCATTATCAATTTTTGAGTTAACTTATGCAAGGCTTCTAGAATTACGCAAACATTTGGATACTTTCCATTGGATACGTTAATCGCATATCGATAAGGTACATTTTGTCTTTAATAAAATTTTACTTGGTAAATCCGTTCTTCTAAGGTCAGCTTGGATTTTGTAACTATTTTTTGACAAAGTACAAATAATGTCTGTTAGGTTAATATTGGCAGAAGAGTATTTGTTATCGAATTAATTCACCTATTCAAGAAAAAATAGGAAAGTCTCATCTCAAAAATTTTATCTTTTGGTAAAGACTAATTTTTACTTTTCTTAATTAAACTATATATTTAGGCCTTGTTTCTATTTCGAAACAGCTTAGTTACAAATAATAGTATTTTATTTAAGGCTACTTCTACATTTTTTAATATTTTGGCCACCCTATATACGACATCAGGACATTGGTCACTGATTTTGAAATCCGAATGCAAGAAAAACTTTTTAATAAGAAAGATTTTCCTCAAATAATCAAAAATATTGAAATTTCTCAAAATATGTTACCTCATTCGTGAACATTTTGTACACCTGTATTTATTATTTCTTATTTTAAAATATATCTTTAATAGCTTAAAATGAAGTCATATACTAGCATATATAATAGTTTTATTATCTTAAGAAATGAACCCAAAATGTGTTTTTTTTTTGTTTTTTAAGGGAGAGTTAATAGCCTTTAAATTAGGGAGTTATTTGAAATAAGAGTATATTTATTTTTTACCTGTTGTGGTATTTTCTCTACTGCTAAAGTGACATTTATACTTGAAGTTTCGCTGTAGTATACAGTGTAGCCCCAAGCACTACCGCACCATTTACCACCAGGTGATGGGCGATTGGCTTCTTTAATGGAAATATATCCATCCGGACACCCCGCAGATGTAAACGACTCGAAGCTCCCGACGGAAAATGATTCAAAGGATAACTGAAACAAAAAAAAAGCATATAAATTCAATAGAAAAATCCTATAATTATATATATACATATATATATATATATATATATATATATATATATATATATATATATATATTATATATATATATATATGTGTGTGTGTATTGCTTATTAAGCGTACGGGTTATTCCGTGGACTGTTCTACGGATATTTTTTTCTTTAGTGACTTGTAAAAAGGCGCTTCATTTCGAAGATACAGAGCGAATCAAATTTTCGACAATAAAATCAATTTATTACAAAAAATTACATGTACGTTTCTTAATCTATGAGAACTGTTCTAAACGACTGTCTCCAGCTCTGATGCATGAATCCAGTTTTCTTCTATGTGACTGCCGAACTCTTTCAAAAACACTAGGGTCGTTTCTTATTGAATTACACTCAGCAATTATTCGATTCCTCAAATCTTCCACATTTTCCACTGGAGTAGTATAAACTAAGGGCTTTAGATAGCCCCATACAAAATAATCCGTAGGGTTTAAGTCAGCAATAAGTGAGGTCCACCTCGACTAGTCCAGCAATCTGCATTTGTTACTGTTAAAAACACTTGAGCAACCACACTAAAATGCGCTGGTGCACCATCGTGCATAAACACCATTGCATTTCTTGGAGCCAATGGTAGCTACTCCAGAAAGTAAGGTAGCGTTTCTTCCAAAAATTTGCGGTATAACTTCCTGTTAGAAATATTGGTCCAGTTAATGGATCACCCATAATTTCAACAAAAACGTTCAACGGGAACTGATGTTGAAAACGATTTTTTGAGTAGAAATAACTGAATCTCCTATCATATCCAGCACATTCTCTTCTACTTCTACCGTTCTTGCAGTCATTGGCTTTCCTGGTTCTCCACTTTGCTTTAATGTTTCTGTTTCACAAAGAGATTGATGAAAAATTTGAAAGGTTTTTCTATCAGAAACATTAAGGTTAGGCAATCGTTCAATGTACAGTCACCTTGCTTCTAATGAACTGCCATCAGCAAGTCCATAAATGGACATGTCAGCGATCTCGAGTATATAGCGATTCATGACAGAGGACTTCACTAACAACAGTTTCAGTATTAAAGACAGAAAATACATGTCAAATAGACAAATGTCAATCAGTCTCAATAAATTTGACACATACAAAATGATCAATCACGTATTCAAATTCAATGTGTGCAACCGTTCATAGTAATCGGAATATTATTAAAAGAACATATTTTTATAAATTTTTTCTTACTTGGTAAATGCAGTGTAGTACACCATACTTATATTTCGGCAACATTCATAATTTAAAAAGTACCAAAATTAGATTTGTCAAATCAAAGGACAAAATATCCTTAGAATGATCCAGGGAATAACCTGTTAAATTTTTCTGTATGTTTAATCAACAACAGGTGCATGTCGGTACCCTGATGAGTCTAGTGACAGATGAAACATGTATCTCTGCCGTATCACTGTGGCGGGAGGGTAAGCTTTGACTTTCTTCTCGGTTGTGGAGACTTATCTACATATAACGGAGATTTAGTGAATCAATCTTTCTTTGTAGTGTTGTAAGTTAACGATTTGCTGAAAATCAGCAATATTTGGCTGTTAAAATAAACTAATCGCTTTGAAATATATGCTCGAAGGCTCAAAATGTTTACACCAATACCCACTTTCACATGTAGAGTGTTTAATTGAAAATGTTCAAAATGGCGGTTTCAATAACCCATAGGATTATGAGCAGAATGTAGCTACTTAATAAAAATTATTGGCCTTAAGATATATGTTTCTAAGTTGAAAATGTTCGCAGGAATATCCACTTTCAAATATCCTTTGATTGTTTAAAATTTTTCAACGAATTCGCTGGATAATCAGTCTGCAGTCTTGGTCAGGTGGGGGGTCGTTGTCTCCTGGGTGTGTGGGAAAGGTCCACTTGGTGATGATGTTGCCTTGCAAATTGGTGCCATTTTGAAAAAATTTGAATGAGCCAAACGACCTTTGTAGGTATTCCTGCAAAATATTTTGACCCTATGAACTTAATTTGTATCAGCAGCCGCATTTGAAGCCCACGTCATTATGAAGCTGCTATTTTGATAAATTTCAGTAGGCCTAACGATGTTTGTGAGTATAAATGCAAACATTTCGACCTTTGCATTGTTAGTAATTTTGTGTTGCAGCTGTCCTTTACAATTTTTTAGTCCAAACTAACCATAAGACTAATAATTGCACATGGGAGTATTTATTGATTATTTTAATTAAATAGATTTTATACCTAAAAAACTTCAGATTATCATAGTACATGTCACTAATTGAAGAAGTTAGTTTAATTTAAAATTTTTAATTTGCGAGTCATAGACGGTCCATTTGAAAAAAAAAATAATGCTAAGGATGTGTAACCTTTATATAGATTTATTAGTCAGATACAAAATTTTATGGACTTTATTGAGAAGAACTAGAGGAAATATTTTTACTTCCTTGTCATACATGGATATCTGTATAATAAAATCAAAATGCAACTACATAATAGATTACAAAATATGTTGTTTGATGATATACAGTTGCAAAAATGAATGAGATTTCTCTTTAAAGCTCTCAAATGCTCGTGCTATCTTTCTATAGTTCCGGTAATATCCTAATGAATCCGAATGCCTAGAGGTGCAAAATATAATTCAACAATGCCAGTAGTATGTACACGAAAAATTCGAAAGTTACATGGGACGGTAAAAAGATCCATCCCTAAATTTTTTTATTTCTATTAACATGATATACAATTTCAGGAGGAATTCCACAATTATTTTAAGTTTTTTCTGGTTGCTTGCAAGAGATAGCTGCAAAAGGGTCTAATCCCTTTTTTTCATATATATTAATGTAGCTGTATAAAAAACACTTCACTTAGGCCATAACATACAGCATACTGTATAAACTAGTTACAGTATTTCGCTTACTAGAAGCTCAAAAACTTCCAGAAACACTCTGTATGGCATCAACACGAGTTTAACGCTTAGTTAATTGATTTCCTTTAAACCGGAAGGAAAACTAAGCCATGCCTCTGACCTCAACATCGAAAGTTCGAAAGTTTAATCTTTTGACTGATGGTTTATGATCTGAGAAGGGTCAGCTTGCGGCTATAAATTACCTTAAAGAACTGTCCGGTCTTTTTCACTTTACTGTTATCTAAGGAACCAATACCAAGGACTATTTTTTGTCTTTATTTTGTAATAGATTTTAAGTATTTATACTTTAAATACTGTGTATCAGGGCAATTAATTTCAATTGAGGTCTGGATTATTAAAATATGTCAATCGAGAATCCAGAAAAAACAATTGAAACAAAATGTGAACATAAAATTAGCCTATTTCATGGATTTTGTGTTTGAAACCGAAATGTGTGCTAATTGAAAGTTTAAGATAAGAAAAGTTTTAAGATGAGCATTTGTTACAATTTTACAAAATTAATTATCAAAGTTGAGTTGCATAATGTCTTTCAGTTGAATTACGGTTTTGACATCAAATTTTCAAGAAATATGCCTCATATGAGTTTCTTAATCAGTTTTAAATAAAATCAAAGTAATATGTTACTTAATACCACACTGAAACTATATATCAATTTGTTATATATTTTGGTACCAATATAATAAATACTATTTTCAGTTCGAGTAAGTGATATACCAGACCCACGTGACCAGGTATCCCCCTAATTTTAAAATTCATGATTTTAATGAAATTAAATATATTTTTTTTAAGTATCTCAGAAATAAATAACGACGGGAAGATGATGATCTTGTAATGCTAAAATAGTAGTATACATGTAGCCAATCAGCGCTTTTCAAGAATGGTTTGAAGTACATGTTTTATATTTTAAATATTTATTTATTTATTTATTTACATTAACTGCCCTACAGGTCTTGAGACCCAACTACAAGGCAGTGATTATACAAATAATACGTAAACGAACAATTTTAAATTAGCATCAAACGACAAAAATATATATCAATTTATATACAAATAAAAATTTAACTTAAATAATTAATTCTAACATTAAATATATAATACAATGCTATGCTATCTATTTTCATATACAAAGGTGAACATACAAATCAATAAAGGATGAGAAAGAGAAAAAAGAAAGAAATGCCAAGGTCAATGTGCAAAAATCCGACAGACAGTTCCTAGAGGTGAGCTGAATATATCAAAACTATTACTCTTGTTATAAATGTCGCACATGGAATATAGAGGCGAAAATTTGAGCACTTTAGTTCTAGGAGTTCTGAGATAAAATACGTTAAAATTTTGGCAATTTATACGAGGGATACTTAAGTTTATCCTAGCTAAAATATTAGGACATTCAATAAAACTGAAAGTTGAATTTCTGAAGAAATAGTTCATGTGAAAAACCTTGCTTAGGATAAACCCCAAAACTCTTAAGATTGAGGTATTTCAAAAACCTTCTTTGGACCCTCTCCAAAGTACTGACGTGGGTATTGTAGCCTGGGGACCACACAACTGATGCGTATTCTAGTTTAGACCGCACATATGAGAAATACAATAATTTGATGACATCAGTGTTATTAAAATCGTGAATACAACGCAAGATAAACCCAAAAACCCTTGAGGCCTCAGAAACGATATTATTCATATGAAAAGAAAATGAAAGCTTGGGATCGTAAGTGATGCCAAGGTCTTTAAAAAGATCTGCCCGCGAAAATAGCACGGTACTCAACGAATATTCATATCAAAATGAAGAAAATTTCGAAGTGAAAGTCATAACATTACACTTCTCCACGTTGAGCTGCAGATAATTTTCGAAACACCAATTGCCAACATGTTTCAGGTTCGATTGAAGCTCTATATAATCCTGTAAGTAATTTATTCTCTTATATAGCTTAATATCATCGGCATATAATAAAATATCTGTGTCAACAACAGAAATAATGTCATTAATAAAAATATTAAAAAATAAAGGTCCCAATACTGATCCTGATACTGAATATGATTAAGTAGGACGACTTAATCCAGAAAAACAAATCATAATTTATACGTCAATTAAACTGAGCATAACAGTAGAAAAAAAATAATGTCTATACTTGAAATTTATTTTAACCGATATACAGCATAGGATGTGGTGGTTAATTTCTCGTAGATCTCACTAACATTCAGCAAAGTTGAGTTGCATAATGTCTTTCAGTTGAATTACGGTTTTGACATCAAATTTTCAAGAAATATGCCTCATATGAGTTTCTTAATCAGTTTTAAATAAAATCAAAGTAATATGTTACTTAATACCACACTGAAACTATATATCAATTTGTTATATATTTTGGTACCAATATAATAAATACTATTTTCAGTTCGAGTAAGTGATATACCAGACCCACGTGACCAGGTATCCCCCTAATTTTAAAATTCATGATTTTAATGAAATTAAATATATTTTTTTTAAGTATCTCAGAAATAAATAACGACGGGAAGATGATGATCTTGTAATGCTAAAATAGTAGTATACATGTAGCCAATCAGCGCTTTTCAAGAATGGTTTGAAGTACATGTTTTATATTTTAAATATTTATTTATTTATTTATTTACATTAACTGCCCTACAGGTCTTGAGACCCAACTACAAGGCAGTGATTATACAAATAATACGTAAACGAACAATTTTAAATTAGCATCAAACGACAAAAATATATATCAATTTATATACAAATAAAAATTTAACTTAAATAATTAATTCTAACATTAAATATATAATACAATGCTATGCTATCTATTTTCATATACAAAGGTGAACATACAAATCAATAAAGGATGAGAAAGAGAAAAAAGAAAGAAATGCCAAGGTCAATGTGCAAAAATCCGACAGACAGTTCCTAGAGGTGAGCTGAATATATCAAAACTATTACTCTTGTTATAAATGTCGCACATGGAATATAGAGGCGAAAATTTGAGCACTTTAGTTCTAGGAGTTCTGAGATAAAATACGTTAAAATTTTGGCAATTTATACGAGGGATACTTAAGTTTATCCTAGCTAAAATATTAGGACATTCAATAAAACTGAAAGTTGAATTTCTGAAGAAATAGTTCATGTGAAAAACCTTGCTTAGGATAAACCCCAAAACTCTTAAGATTGAGGTATTTCAAAAACCTTCTTTGGACCCTCTCCAAAGTACTGACGTGGGTATTGTAGCCTGGGGACCACACAACTGATGCGTATTCTAGTTTAGACCGCACATATGAGAAATACAATAATTTGATGACATCAGTGTTATTAAAATCGTGAATACAACGCAAGATAAACCCAAAAACCCTTGAGGCCTCAGAAACGATATTATTCATATGAAAAGAAAATGAAAGCTTGGGATCGTAAGTGATGCCAAGGTCTTTAAAAAGATCTGCCCGCGAAAATAGCACGGTACTCAACGAATATTCATATCAAAATGAAGAAAATTTCGAAGTGAAAGTCATAACATTACACTTCTCCACGTTGAGCTGCAGATAATTTTCGAAACACCAATTGCCAACATGTTTCAGGTTCGATTGAAGCTCTATATAATCCTGTAAGTAATTTATTCTCTTATATAGCTTAATATCATCGGCATATAATAAAATATCTGTGTCAACAACAGAAATAATGTCATTAATAAAAATATTAAAAAATAAAGGTCCCAATACTGATCCTGATACTGAATATGATTAAGTAGGACGACTTAATCCAGAAAAACAAATCATAATTTATACGTCAATTAAACTGAGCATAACAGTAGAAAAAAAATAATGTCTATACTTGAAATTTATTTTAACCGATATACAGCATAGGATGTGGTGGTTAATTTCTCGTAGATCTCACTAACATTCAGCAAAGTCGTTTAACCAGGTGAATGCCTAAAACTTTACGTATTGTACTATGTGTTCTATTCAATTATTTATAGAAGAATTTTTTAACATTATCATTGATATTAGTAATTACTTTGGCAGCGTCACGTCAGTCGTCGTGTATCCCAAAATTTTTCGCATACTTATTTTTTCTTTATTGAAATCACGAGTATTGTAACCTATAAACGTATTTAAAAAAAAAAATACATGTTTCTCGCATATCGGTAGTGATTTTTTCAAGCAAAACATTGGAGGACAAGAATTTTCCCATTTCCCCAAATTATTATATACATGCTGCTAGAATGATGATGTTTTGCGCCTACGTTTAAGGTTTAAATACCCTGCACAGAGACTCTAAAATCAGATTTGAGAATGTTTTGACCACGAAAATACTCCAATGGATTATCATCCCATATGATAACATTGATAAATCGGACATCATATTAAAAGAAATGATCGGAATAAGTACTAACCATGAGAGCCTTCGGAACAATCTAAATAACGATAATTTTGATATGCGTACTTTCAAAAAGTTGGGCAACATTATTTTTATTAATAAAAATATAAAATTAACGAAAATATAAAATTAGAGAAAAATTGAAAAGGAAAAAAAAAGTTTCGTAATTAAATTTTCCATAAGATAGAGTTAGTCGAAAACCTCAAAATATATTTCCCTTATTGCAAAATAGCAATAATTAAAAAAAAGGTAAAAAAGCAGGTTTTTAATCAATTTTTTTCGACCATTTAAATTTCTCTGAGGACCTTCATATTAAAGCAAAGAAAACTTTATGCCATAATAAAATAACGCCCTTAAATTCGCTAGGATCGAATCGATTGTCTTTCCACAATAATTTTGCAATCCGATTTCGTTTACAAAAATTAACTATTTTTCAAGTTAGTCCAAAATATGACGTTAACGTATTTAAATTTATTTTCGACATATAGTAGTTTTTCAACGCTTTTTTCAGAATCAAAATCGGATGATTTGGACGCTCTCGGGAATTGTTTAAAGATATTGCTTATAAACAAATAGAGATTATCTCGCCGGATTTTCATTGGATTGTTTTTGCAATACATGGTTTGAAAGTACTTCGAAAGACGCTTCTTTTCGTAAGAATTCCGTCAATTGGTTTCCGAGATACAATCTGTCAAAGTTGACAGCCTGTTACGGTGAATCTATAAACAATACAGGCCTGATTCCTGAACCAAAAACTTTGTCTTGCTGAGCTTTTTTTTGATACGAATATTTAAATGCTTATGATATCGGAAACTTTAATAAAAATTGAAAAGAATATCGCCTACGCGCGTGAAAAATGAAAAAAGTGTTTTGTACCTATCGCCAAAGATTATGGCAGGTGAAGAAAGCTGTATTAATTTTTGTGTTCTGCGCATCGTCCTCACCTACCAGTTTGATGAGTAGAAGAAAAAGATTAATTTTTCTTGTATAGTAAAATTTGTAGAATTTGATTTTCCATCGTTTTAATGAAATTGTAATTCAAATATTCTTTTTATTCTAACATTGTTTAGCTCTATGTCAAGCCTTAGTCTGGTGATAAAATGTAGAATACAGCCATGTATGCTCGCGGTACCGTGTCGGAGATATTATGAAAAACGTCAAAGTGTCTGTTGTTACGTGTGTTCTTCTTCTGTTTGAAAGCAGAGGGTGTAAAAATATATATAAAGTTAACAACGATTATAATTTTCAATAGAGCTAACTAAAAGTGGCCGAGTAGAAAAAGCAGTTCAGTTAATGTGCAAATCACTGACAGCTCAGTAAGAGGGGGTTCGGAAAATTTAGGACACCTGCAGCTTTATAGCAGTTGAATTGCAAATTGTCATTGATCGTTTCGGTACTTTCTCTACAGTATCCACTTAGCTAATAAATAACTTAAGTGTATAAACTTAAGAAAAAAACAGGATGTATGTATTAACATCTATTAATTCTCCTTGCCATAGAATTTAACATAAAATTAAGTTGTGTAATTAGTGGTCACTCGATATCAGGCGTAGCCCGTTTTGAAGATAGCCACGGAAAGTTTTAGAATACGAGGAGGCTCAGTGTCTCTTTCAAGATATAATAAAACTATAATAAATGAAATGAAAGTACATTAGTAGTTGTAGAAAGTATCTTCAGCGATCTTAGATTTTACACTGGTCTCTAAAAAGGTAACGTAATTTATATTAAGCAAACTGGCAAGATGTTTCACCTGCGTGCCATAAATTAAAAAGAAATAATAATCAATTGAAATAGTCAACGAAAAGATTAAGAAATGACAGATTTTGTATTTCAGTGTATATTTGAAATTATTACAATCGGCCCAGCGCTTTCGGTCAATCTATCGGACCATCCTCAGGGCTCAGACCCTAGAAACAAGAGAATATGGTCAGCAAATAAGTTAACTCAGTACTCACCAACCACACTCACTTGTCAAAGGGCACACCTCAACCCTGCCAGTTTGAGAAAAGTCCCGAGCGTAGCCTCCACACAGAACAAGATGTATACAATTAAAAACTTTTAAAATTAAAATTAAAACTAGAACATTCAATACACTGTGCACATTGACATTATTAAAACAATAAACCTTTTCAATAACAACCCAAAAAGGTAAGGTTATGCCACACACAGTCATAGCATAATACAGCAATAAAACTTTCCAAAAATTAAAACTATATACAAGTATGTGAAAGCCTGAGTAGAGATTTTCTGTATGAGTTTTCATTTTTGAATTTCTTGTCAATTGTATTTAAAATCAATCATTCATTGACAATATGCAAAAAAGGGGGAAAAAAGGGCAGAAAGAAAGGGCATTAAAAGTTTATTAATCTATAGCGTTACTGTTATCGGCCATTCTGTGATCTATTTCGAACACTTGGGTTCAATGGCGTGAAATAATTTCCATTTTTGTAAAAAAGCAACAAATTACAAGAACATAGGCGCAGTTAAAATTTGTTGAAATGTGTTAACTATTAGTATATTTAGAATGAAATGTCTGAAACTGAAAAAGATGATCAAAATTATTATATGATTGCACCCACGGAACCACAGCTCCCAGACATTTAAATTGTTTAGTGATTTAAGGAAAAAGTTTGAAAATGGGGTTGCGGTCATTTACGTTGTTCATTCTGACATTGAGGCAATGATCGAGGTTTCTCTTTATCTCCCTGCATATTTCAAGATCCTCTCCGTAATCCAAGGGTTTAGAGTTATTACCCCTGGAGTGGTGTAAGATTTTACTATTATGAGTAGGAGAGAAACTCTGTTTGGTAAAACTAATATGGTGACCAAATACAGAGGCCAGAGGTTGGTAATATGTTCTCTGATTAGGACTGCTAATGGTCTAATAGTTTTCCCTATATACGTTGAAGGGCAGTCTGGGCAAGAAAGTTGATAGACCCCACTTTTTTGAATATAAGATATCAATTGTTTGTTATTGACCAGATGGGAACTGAGTTGATTTACACTCTTAAATGAAATCTTCACATTTTGAGTGTGGTTTGTTAGAGTCCGTGCTATTTTATTAGAGAAGTGACCTAAATACGAGAGTGAGAAAAATTTTCCTTGCTGACTTTCATTGTAAGGAGTCGAGCTGTAAGCCTCTTGGCTTTCTTGCTTTTAATTTTTTCTATATATTTGTCGACGACTGTATGTTCATACCCATTGTGCTATTTTATTAGAGAAGTGACCTAAATACGAGAGTGAGAAAAATTTTCCTTGCTGACTTTTATTGTAAGGAGTCGAGCTGTAAGCCTCTTGGGATTCTTTCTTGCTTTTAATTTTTTCTATATATTTGTCGACGACTGTATGTTCATACCTATTGTTTACGGCAACTTGCTTCAGAATATTGACCTCGTTGTTGTAATCCTCCGCTGACATGGGAATGTTGAGCAATCTATTAAAATAGCAGTTTATTGAGGCCATTTTATGTTGTAAGGGGTGGTTAGAATTAGAAGGAATTATGTGGTCTGTTTGGGTGGATTTTCGAAAGATTTTAAAACTGAGAGAATTATTGGTTTTTTTGATAGTTAAATCTAAGAAATTAAGTTTGTTTTCGGTTTCTATTTCTAAGATAAATTTTAGAGCAGGATGCAGAGAATTAAGACTATTTAGGACAACTTTTTCCTTAAATCATTAAACAATTTAAATGTTTGGGAGCTGTGATTCCGTGGGGTGCAATCTTATAATAATTTTGATCATCTTTTTCAGTTTCAGACACTTCATTCTAAATATACTAATAGTTATCACATTTCAACAAATTTTAACTACGCCTATGTTCTTGTAATTTGTTGCTTTTTTACAAAAATGGAAATTATTTCACGCCACTGAACCCAAGTGTTCGAAATAGATCACAGAATGGCCGATAACAGTGACGCTATAGATTAATAAACTTTTAGTGCCCTTTCTTTCTGCCCTTTTTTCCCCTTTTTTGCTCATTGTCAATGAATTATTGATTTTAAATACAATTGACAAGAAATTCAAAAATGAAAACTCATACAGAAAATCTCTACTCAGGCTTTCATATACTTATATAGTTTTAATTTTTGGGAAGTTTTATTGCTGTATTATGCTATGACTGTGTGTGGCATAACCTCACCTTTTTGGGTTGTTATTGAAAAGGTTTATTGTTTTAATAATGTCAATGTGCACAGTGTGTTGAATGTTCTAGTTTTAATTTTAATTTTAAAAGTTTTTAATTGTATACATCTTGTTCTGTGTGGAGGCTACGCTCGCGACTTCTCTCAAACTGGCAGGGTTGAGGTGTGCCCTTTGACAAGTGAGTGTGGTTGGTGAGTACTGAGTAAACTTATTTGTTGACCATATTCTCTTGTTTCTAGGGTCTGAGCCCTAAGGATGGTCCGATAGATTGACGGAAAGCGCTTGGCCGATTGTAATAATTTCAAATATACACTGAAATACAAAATCTGTCAATTTCTTGATTTCTTCGATGTACAACCTGTTAATAACTTATTAACGAAAAGATTGGCAAAATTTAATTTTCTAATAACCAATACGGCAGGCGTTTGCCAAATCGTGATCACGCCTTTGTGGAAAGTCTACCCTATTAAAAATTTAGGCTCACTTAACTTAAATATTACATTACTAAACACAGATCATAAATTTCTAACTCAAATCCATTAACAGTCAATAACCAATAGCTGGAGAATTTCTTAATAAAAGCTGATTTCTCCATGTATTTCTGGTCTACAGAAGCAGGACTTCAGTATATCATAAGGGGCTCAAATCACTAGTAGTAATTAGAGAAGCGGATCTATGATGTATAATTCAGTAAGAAAAGAGAACAAACGTCAAAAAGAGGTAGGGGACGTAAGATAGAAAATAAAAGAAAGAACCCTATAATAAAAAAATAGAATACTAATAGGGCTTGTAGTTTACTGTGAAGTTAAAAGTCGGTTTGAATTAACTTCAATTCTTGAATAATAATTAATAAATTGAAACATTGAAATATCAACTGTTAATATTATTATCTTCCTTAGTAAAACGTTATAGAAATTACAGTAAATTATTGCACAAATAATGTAAAACTAATGTTGGAAATTTATTCCGTATAGACAAGTTTCTATTTTGTATTTTGTTATTAGTAGTTAACTATTTTTAGTTATATTTTGTATTTTATTAATTTAATATGTTTATTGATACAAATAATTTCTTGAAAAAAACACCTTTATTTACCAACTGCAAAAAGTAGGCCGTTGTTTACAAATTGTTATATTAAAAAAGTTTTTACTCAACTATCAGTGAAAAATTTGTCAAGAAAAAGTCTGTCTCGTAATATTTTTACGAACAAACAGAAGAAAAAACCACAGTGGGTTTTTAATGGTGTTAAATTTCAGGAAATTGTTTGGCCAATTAAAATACATTTGTTCTCTTAGCACCAGCTAAGTGGTCCTTTGACAAAATATTTATTCTTTAATATACAACAGTGTATTATTTTTCGAGCTATCGAAGCAAATGCTGAATCTCCTAAACTTGGGAATTATACCAACTAATAGAAAAATGCAAGTCTTGTGCTAAGTAAATGTCAATAATAAAAAAACAAGGTAAGCAATTGAATTTTCCTCAGATAAAACTAATTATTAATTATACATTTTGTGGAGGTATTATTAGATCAAAAAACTGACATCGTAAAAGATAAATCTATATACCACATTATCCAATTAAGAATAGTAAATTTCTCTTAACAAAATACACAAAACATACTCTCAAATATGCATGTAATATTGCATAAAACCACTTAATTCAAATTTAATTAATATTATATAATTATAGGCTTTCAATATGAAGCCAAAAACTCGATTTCGGTCGACAGACTTGAAAATAGGGACAATGTAGACTATTTGTACCTCAAAAAGAAGATTCCATTATGAAAAGATTTTTGGTAAATATGGCTTAAAGATGAGGTGCAAAAAAACACGCAATTTTTCATAAAATTGGGTAACATTCTATAGGGTCCAGCACTCTAAAATTCAGAATAGATATTTCTTAGGAGAATTAGTAGTATTATCAAATATTGTGATATAACCATGCCTGCAAACCTGATATATGGATTGTTTGCTAACAACACTGCTAAATTGTATAACTTCTTGAGAGGCAAAAATCAGATATTTTCCTCGATATTTCTTTTAGACAAGTTGGTTCCTACTAAAACTAAAACAGCAAAGCACCGGGAGAAGACGGAATAGTAATAGAGTCCATAAAATGTGGAGTCCTGCTCTAATTGAGAAAATTAAAAGATTATTCAATTTATGCCTTGAAAATCAAATTATTCCTGCCCAATGGAATAACTTTATTACGATCCTCATTCACAAAAAGGGCGACGAAACAAGCTTTGAGAACTATAGACCCGTCAGCCTCCTGAGCCACCTATATAAACTTTACACTATTATAATCACCAATAGACTAGAGAATAAACTGAATCTTTACCAGGCTAGAGAACATGCTGGGTTCCGCTTGTGCTACAGGACAAATGACCATTTGAAATGTATCAAAACACTTATTGAAAAAAATTGTAGAATATAACCGACCACTAAATCTTCTCTTTGTCGACTTTCATAAGGCTTTCGATACCGTGGAATTTGTGTCAACTTTAAGAGCATTAAAATAATACAGGGTAGACCAATGATATTCCAACATCATTTGCAATATTTATAAAAACACAACAACAACAATTAGCTTACACACCATGACGAAGAAAATAAAAATACGAAGAGGAATTCGACAGGGAGATACAATATCCCCAAAACTATTTACGATAGTGCTAGAACATGCATTTAAAGCTTTGGATTGGAAAGAGAAAGGCATTTCTATAAATGGGGAAAGATTGAGTCATTTTAGATTCGCTGACGATATAGTCTTAATATCAGACGATCTACAAGAAGTCAGAGAAATGCTATAACTACAACAGGCAACACAAAGAGCAGGTCTGAAGATAAATTATAACAAAACAAAAATTATGAAAAATTTAGTACGAAGTGGGTCTATAAAAATAGAAAATGAAATCGTCGAAATTACCAAGAAATATAACTACCTTGGTTACGAAGTTCGGATTGGCACGGATAATCAGACCTGTGAGCTATCCAGATGAATAGCTTTGCGATGAGCTGCTTATGGAAAACTCAGGGATATATTCAAGACAGATATACCTATAAACCTGAAACGGAAAGACTTTAACCAATGTGTTTTCCCAGTCTTAACATATGGAGCGGAGACACTAACACTGACGAAAACAACTGCTAAGAAACTGCAAATAACACAACGCAGAATGGAGGGATCCATGCCGGGGGTGTCGCTGAGAGATCGGGTCCGAAACGAGAAAGTTAGGAGGAAAATAGGGGTAGATAATGTCATTATACGCATTGCAAGATTAAAGTGGAGATGGGCCGGACATGTGGCTAAAATAGGGGACAACAAATGGATGAAAAGAGTTTTGAAATGGCGATCGAGATGACCACCGAACAGATGAACAGACGACCTCAAAAGAACAGCAACAAACTGGATCGCAGTGGCTCAGAATAGAGGAGGATGGGAATCTCTTGAGGAGGCCTACGTTCAGCAGTGGAGAGAAATTCGCTGATGATGGATGGTTTCCTACTAAAACTCGCCAACTTAATAGCTGGCTAAGTCATTGACTTTGAGCCTTAGATATGCTGTTGATTGGACTTTGCCTAATACAATATCTAATAATTTTAAATATATAAATAAAATTAAAAATAGTGAGAAAACTGTTAATACTTTTCTAGAGTCTTTGCATATGATAAATCTTTTTACGAATGTTCCCTTTCAATAGCTTATCCAAATTGTTAAAAATAGATTCAATGATAGTTTCTCATCAAATAACGAGACTATTGAGCTGATTGCTTTTTTGGAAGTTTGAGGCAGAATTTTTAAAACTTTAATGGAAAAATCGTTTGTGGAAAGATAGATTAGCTATGGTTTTCCCATTGTTGCCTTTGTTGGCCGACATATTTATCGATTATTTTGATGATAACTATATTCTGGTCAATAACCCCTTTTCCCTTTATACCGATTATTACTTTAGATATCTGGATGATATCTTATTGTTATGGTTGGGCAACGAGCTTCAGTCGTAGAAGTTTCTGAGTTTAATTAATTCACTACAAACTCAGATCAAGTTTACTTTTAAATTAGAAACTGATAAATGGATATTTTGTTTTTGGATCTTACTATAGAATATATAAACCAAAAGCAGTATTTGATATTTTCAGGGAACCCACGTACAGGTGTTATAATTTGTAATTCTTCATTTCATACGAGATTGCATAAAATTGCAGCTTTGAATAGTTACTTAAATAGAACTTTGGATAGTTTCTTAAATGCTGAATCCAGAGATAAGAACTTATATGTAATTAAATAAAGAACTAATACTTACAATCTTAAAATTGATTTAGTTAATAATTTCATAGAAAATAAATTATTACTTGATGCTGCTATAAATGCTTATATTCCGGCTATTAATATTACTAATAATATATAAGAAAAATATTGTTTAAAATTTAATGGTTATGTTTCTTAAAAAATACAAAGAGTTCTCCTATGCCATAATATTTATGGACCTTTGGTGATTAATTTTTGAATAATAAAAACATGAGAGATAATCTTCGTAATCCAGGAGTATATCAGCTTAACTGCGAATGTGATTGCTCTATATAGGTCTAAACATAATTTTAAAGTAGATTTTCTCAGCATGGTTATTGCATAAGATAAAATAAAGTGAATCTTGGCACAAACTAGAGAGTGGACTTGGTTTCAATTTTAGCAATAACCATAACGTTTTATATGAGGAGAATCTCCATCCAGCCCTTTGCGTCCACTGCTGGATATAGGCCTCCCTCATTCTTGTTCATTGTGCTATATCTTGAGCGATTTGCATCCAATTTGCTGCAATTTGAGTAATCTTTTCGTCTACCTTCTATCACTGAGTCGGGTGACATGTCCGGCCCAGTTCCATTTGAGTGTGGCAATTCGAAAAATTACGTCGGTAATTCCTGTCTTTCATCTCAGGTCTTCATTTCTAACTCGATTATTCAGCGATATACCTAGCATTGACCTTTCCATCTTTCTCTGAGCTATTTGCAGCATTTTAGAAGTTGCAGTTGTCAATGTCAAAATTTCCGCACTGTAGGTCATAACCGGTAACACACATTGATCAAATGCTTTACGTTTTAAAGAAATTGGCATATCGCTATTAAAGATGTGTTTAAGTTTTCCATAGGCTGTCCATGCGAGATTTACTCTTCTCCGTAGCTTGCATGTTTGATTATCTCTTTTGATCATTATTTCGTGTCCAAAGTATATGTATTTTCCCACAAGCTCTACTTTGTTGTCTTCAATATTGATATTTTCCACTAGGTACCAGATTGATCATAAATTTTGCTTTTGATATGTTTATTTAAAGACCCACATTGACGCATACGTGCTGAAGTTCATGTAACATTGTACATACCTCCTTGAGATCATCGGAAAACAAAACTATGTCGTCCGCGAACCTAAAATTTGTTGACCTTTGGCTGTCTACATTTAGGCCTCTTTTTTCCCAGTTAAGTTTTTTACAGGCGTATTCTAGTACTGTAGTAAACAGTTTAGGCGATAAGGTATCACCCTGTCGGACTGCTCTGTCAATTGGGATATGATCCGTGTTTCTGTGTAGTTTCACTGACATAGTTGCATTTCTGTATATATTTTAAATTAACTTTGTATATCGATAGTCAATGCGCCATGCTTGTAATGCTCTACCCTATCAAAGGTCTTATGGAAATCCACAAAAACCAGAACGAGTGGTCGAATGTATTCGATAGTTTTTTTCTATTATTGCTCTGATGCTCTGAAGAGAATAATTCTAATGTATTAGAAAAATTCCTTTTTACTAACTAATGTATAGACCTCCAATGCTTGTATGCTTTGTAGTTTCCTGCAAATTATTTTATAATATTTGACTTTGTTTAGAAACCTTTAAATTGCAGTTTGATTCTTACTTGAATTGTTTTTTTTTAAAAGGGCGCCCTTTCGTTTGGCAGTTATTTCCCAACCTGTTTTTATCTTTTTTTCTGACATTAGGCAGTTTTATTCAATGCTAAATTATTCTGAAGTAACATTATTTCATTCTACGAGCTTATTTTAATTTCAATTTTGATTTTACGGCCTATTTTAGGTTCAGCACTGAATCTTGCTATTGCTCATATAATAACCGACAAATCTCATTTAAGTATGTGAGGTTAGTGTAGTTTAAATTTGCTACTTAAGAATAATTTTTCTTTCATAACCCTCCCTCGATTTTTAAATTTTTTATATTTTACTTTAAAGTTTTTTAAAATTTAATTTTAATTATGAATATATTAATAAATTAATGATGAATAATTAATGTCTTTTAACATGTACTGCTTTGTTGTTCTTTCTGAGTTTGAGGTAATATATGTAATTTTTGATCCTTTTTAGTCTTTTTTTTTTGATGCAACATATGTTGTTTAGAAACTGGTAGCTTTCTTGTTATTAAAGAATCTGGGAGCATAAGGAAGACTTTTTTACTTTCTTTCGTCAGTTTACTGCCCAAAATGAAATATTTAAAATCTTTAAAATCCTTAGTCATTTGTTTGATTAATTACACATTTTTAATTAAGATTTATATTATCTGAATTTGCTAAACTTATAATTTTTGTATTAAAGAAAAAATAATTCCTTATGGGAAAACAGTATTGGTAAACTAAATTAGAATTTTAAATTCCGTTTATGAGCCTATAATTCTCAGATGGCGTGTTAGTTTATAGTTAAAGCGATTAGAGATATAAGCTTCTAGAAATTTTACGTAGCAAAAAAAAATTAAGACAATGCAAGTCTGAAAAATGTTTTCCAATTATTCTTTAAGATTATCTCTTGCCTGACCTCTAAAACCATATAATTAGCAATTTAAAAACAAAATGTAACCCTATAGCGAACAAAATCTAGCAATTACATCGCTAGCTATTAACTGGTGCATGAGAAGTACTTCTTGAATTAATAAATTACTTCGTAGTAAAATAATTCGAGTTTGCTATTTATTTAAAGAAAAACAGCAAAATCTGTAAACATAATATTAAGAACCTTTTATTGCAGCCACGTAGTCCATTGTTGTTTGCACCAATTGAAATTTTTTCAAATAAGTCGAATTTCTTGATAAGGCTGATTACCACATTCTTCACGTCCTGTTGCAGTAAAGTGTCTTTGTGTAGAAGCATCTCCCAATCATTATCTTGACAATGATCGTAAATTAGTACAAGGGGGCCAAAAAAAAAACGGTAATTTCGTCATAACTTCTTTATTTCTTAATATTTTTACACCAAATTTTAAACACCTTCAAAGTATTCTCTACTAACCACAACACACTTATGCAAATGATTCTTCCATTGTTTAAAACAGTTTTTAAATTCATTTATCGGGATGTCCTTTAGGTCTTCCAGCGATTTTTGTTTTACCTCCTCCACAGTAGCAAAACGCTTTTCTTTTATGTCCCTTTTGAGTTTGGAGAACAAAAAGAAATCATAGGGGGCTAGATCCGGTGAGTAGGGAGGGTGGGTGTAATGTTGTTTTTGGTCAAAAACTGCTTTACGGAGAGGGCGGTGTGAGCCGGCGCGTTGTCATTATGGAAGAACCAGTAATCTGTGCGCCAAAGATCTGCCCTTTTCTTCCGGATACTCTCCCTTAATCTTTTCAAAATCTCCAAGTAGAACTTCTGGTTTACAGTTTGATCCGAGGGAACTAACTCCGTGTGCATACCACCTCTGCAATCGAAGAAACAAATGAGCATTTTCTTGATGTTTGACTTCACTTGGCGAGCTATTTGGGACAGGCAAAGCCAGCTGTCTTCCACTGGCTTGATAGGTGTTTTGTTTCGGGCTCTTATCCACAGCACCACGATTCAGCACTAGTAATCACCTTGGAGAAAAATTCAGGGTCCTCTTCGAGCTAATGTTGAAGCTCAAAACATGTCTGAAGTCGACGTTTCCTTTGTTCGTCTGTGAGAAGGCGAAGGACAATTTTGGCTGCAATCTTTCTCATATAAATCTTTGGATATAAACCTCTAAATTGAACTCCATGACATCTCACAGAGTTGACCAATGGTTTGGCAACGAGGCTGTTGATTTTGTCGACGTTTTTGTCACTTCTTGACGTTGAGGGACGTCCTGAACGGGGTTGGTTTTCAATTGACATTTCTCCATTTTTAAAACGTAAAAACCACTCGTAGACTCTGGGTTTACTTAGGGCAGCATCCCCATAAACAGTCATAGACATTACAATAGTTTCCGCGATCGATTTCCCCAACAGGAAATAAAATTTCGCAACCCCACGTTGTTCTCGACAATCTGCCATCACGTTTTCGGCGAAATGGAAAAATTAGTTTTACTAAAAAGATTTTCACGGGCGAACCCATGCACTCGCAGCGACACAGCTGCGCACATTAACTCAGGAGGCATGACCCTAACGGACACCTGGTCGAACAATGGATTCCCCCACTATCCCTCCCCACCACAGCCCAATTTCCGTTACTTTTGGGTCCCTCCTCGTAAATTATTGGTCATGCTTGGCCATCACGAAAATAATTTTATCAGACTGGATTGTTTAATAACACTCTTTTAGAACTAATAAAAATATTTATCATTGTTACCTCGATGCTACGTAAATTTTTATTGTTGTTGGTCCCTAAACACACTTCAAATTTTTTGGATCAGTTCTAAGCTTGGACAAAATGTGTAGGAGGGTTACGACTAGTCTCTGTACGCAATAAAACATTTAAATTCGAATAATATAAACGGCTGATCGAAGCGACATCTACTATGAATATTTTTTTTTGGATAAAAAGGTTCACACACGGCGGAACTTTTCATTTTTTTTTTCAGTCTTTTCTTGTTTTATAATAATAAAAATAATATTAATAATAATAAAGATACAACCGGGTGCATTTGAGATGCAGAACGGTGAAACCATTGCTGCAATGGAAGCAGAACAAACATACAAATACCTAGGTATGAAAAAAGCTAAACGAATTGACCATCGCACTATGAAGGCCGAATTGACAACCGAATTTATCAGGAGGGTAAGACGGGTGCTACGAACTAGTCTAAATAGTAGAAATTTGTTTAAGGCGCTCAACATGTACGCATGCTCTGCCCTTAGCTACTCTTTTGGTGTAGTAAAATGGAGCAAGACGGACATCGAAGGCCTGCAGAGAAAAATAAGAACACTCCTAACAAAAGCACACAAACACCACCCTCGGAGTGCTATTGAACGTACAATGCTTCCAAAACACCAAGGAGGAAGAGGATTAGTCGATATTGGTAAGCAGTTCGATCAACAAATAAGAAACTTACGTTCTTATTTCCATAGGTTAGCGGACTCTTCCACACTACATCGAGCAATATGCGAGGCAGACGATTCAACGCCGCTACAGCTGAGGGAACGGGATATTGCTTCTCACCACCGAACAGACCATGAAAAGTTACAAGCTTGGCTACAGAAGCCACTTCATGGACGGCATCCAAATGAAGTTAACCAGGACAATGTCGACAACTTAGCGTCGAACTACTGGTTGATTTCAGGACAGATGTTTTCGGAAACGGAGGGCTTCTTGTTAGCTATCCAAGACTAGGTTATTCCGACGAAGAACTATCGGAAATTCATTATCACAGATCCCTCAATAGAAAATGACCAATGTAGATATGGCTGTCGAACATCATAGACGATCCAGCACATAACTGGAGGATGCCAAGCGTTTGCCGCAACCGAGTATAAGGAAAGACACGATTCAGCCGCTAAGATACTACACCAAGAGTTAGCAGATAAGTTAAAACTATTGCAGATAGGAAAAGTGCCTTACTGCAAATATAATCCAGAGCTTATTCTTGAAAACAACGAGTTCAAGTTATACTGGGATCGAACGGTCCTAACAGATCAAACAGTTGCTCATAACAGGCCAGACATTATACTAACAGATAAAATTTCCAGGCGAACTACACTAATCGACATCGCTGTACCGAACAACAACAACCTAAGGTCAAAATACAACGAGAAGATCGCCAAATACAGAGATTTGGAGGTGCAAATCCGCAGACAGTGGGCAATGAACAGCGTCCACACGATTCCTATAATAATATCAACAACTGGAGTGATACCAAAGAACCTCCTGCAGAACATCAAGGGACTGGGCCTTAGTGAACATCTGTATAAACCGATTCAGAAAGCGGTTCTCCTTGCAACCGCGCGAATCGTCCGAAAGTTTGTAGGAAGTGCAGAAGACCACGCCACCTAGGACCCGATAACATGGAAAGGGTTCCCACAGAGCTTCATACTTTTGGTGTCTTTGCATACCTGGTATGAGTGAATAATCCCTGGACGAAGTGCGAAGCCGTTTGGCTTGTAAATCATAAATAATAATAATGTCCAAATGGGGTGGTGATGCGTCTCTTATAGCCTCTCCTACCCAATTCCTAATCGCACCTCTAATTTGGCGGACCTCGGTAACTTGTCTCTGAATCCTGAGATCGGGTAACCAATCCCGGTGGATGGTGAAAGGATAAGGCAGACGCGATAGGAAGAATACCATATGCCAGGCCAACTCCCTGGTATATGTGACGCATGGTTCCAGACACGAACACTTTAGCCTCGGACGAGCGACGTAATGATCGAGGACGTCGCGGAAATTCTCAGCTCGATCAACCGGACCGGGAAGAAATGCACGTAACTGGACCTGCCGAAAGTGTTTTGCCGACAGATCAGCCGGCAACCACCAAAGCAGGATTACAAAGGAAGCACATGTGCTGGACAACAGATATGAATGAACACATCATGCGATCCTACTACAAAATTACTAAGCTAGAAACACAAACAACGGGATACCGAACAACACTTCTTGAAATGTTCCTCCATGAATATCCTGAATACATCAACGTCACTGAGCAAAGACTGGTTGACCAAAAAAGAGTGATAATAAATAATAGCAGACTTCCTAGAGCCAGATTAGAAGAAATAAAAGCCCAAGTAGCTATTGAATTGGGAGAAGAAAATAAAGTATTAGAACCAGGAACAGAGGGGGCATCATATAACGAAGAACCCATGCAGAATGATATACAAGACTCAGTCAACAAGGAAAACCCCACTTTAATAGAAATTGAAGACCAAAGACACACAAATCATAACAGTACATATATTGAACAAGAAATATGCACAGAACTACAGAGAAATTTCATAGAATGGGCACATACGAATCCACGGCATCGACCAAGTATATCTAAATTACAATTCAATAAACACACACAGAAAATTATTCAGATAATCAACCAAGAAATAAGAAGATACCTCCACAGTGACACCGGCATAAGTGAATTACACACACTTGTATACTGCGCGGCTAAAACAATCACAGATGCTAATAGAAAAGCAATACATAATACGAGAAACACAGAACAACACAAAAACCAACTAAATGAACTCAATCAAAAGAACAACAAAATTAATAACAAAGATGGCAAGCCTAAATGGCAAACCCGAATCGAAAATAGAATTAATAACCTTCGTGCTGATATTGGACGACTGACGCAATACCTGAAGGGAAACAGATCAAGTAAAATTATTAAATTAACCCAAAAGCTTCGAAACAAAGAAACAAATACTGAACAAATACTCGACATACTTAAACAGAAACTATCGGTGTACTCAGCAAGATTACGCAGATACAAAACATCAGACGAAAGAAAAAAACAAAACAAATTATTTCAAACAAACCAGAAAATTTTCTACCAAAAATTAAACAGAGACACCGACATTAAAATAATACCACCACAAGAAAAAGAAATCATGTCTTTCTGGTCAAAAATATGGGCTGAACCTAAACAACACGACGACAACGCACAATGGATAAAGCAGGAAACAGATAATCAACATAACCTCACAGAACAAATTTACCACGAAATTACAGTCGATAAACTAACGAAAATCATACCAAAAACCCATATTTGGAAAGCTCCGGGAATCGATCACATACATAATTTCTGGTATAAAAAATTTACATCAACACATGAACTTCTAACTAAACTCATAAATCAAATTATATTAAATCCACATCTATGTCCAGAATTCTTAACAGAGGGAAAAACATATATTAAACCCAAAAACAATTTAACTAAGAATCCTGCGAATTACCGACCCATTACATGCCTACCGACACTGTACAAGATCTTAACATCGATAATAACCTACAAAATAGAACAACACTAAACATTCAATAATGTACTTACAGAAGAACAAAAGGGATGTAGAAAGAAAAGTCAAGGCTGTAAGGAACAACTAATAATTGATAATGTGATACTGACACAAGCCGAAAAAGAAAACCGAAACCTAATTACAGCTTATATTGACTATAAAAAAGCTTTTGACTCAGTACCCCACACATGGCTACTCAAAGTGCTACAAATATATAAAATAAATCCCGTAATTCAAGAAGTTCTGAAATACCTGATGACACAATGGCGAACTAGAATATACCTGCAAATAAAAAATATCAACATAGAAACGGACTCTATACCAATCAACAGAGGTATATTCCAAGGTGACTCACTCAGCGCGCTATGGTTCTGTCTCTGTCTAAATCCACTCTCTAGAACTCTTAACAGCACTAAATACGGATTCGATATTAAACACCGTAAAAGAACACACCATAAAATTAACCACCTATTATATATGGATGACATAAAACTCTATGCTGCAACACGAACCCAAATGACATCTCTATTGAAACTTATTCAAACAATAACAACAGACATCTGTATGGAATTTGGTATAAACAAATGTAAAATGCTTCATATCGAGAGAGGAAAGTGGGAAGATGTAAAGGAAATGGTTACTCTCAATGATGAAACTATGGAAAACATGACACAAAATGAAATGTATAAATATCTAGGCTTTAACTAAAATACAAAACTTAACAAAAATAAAATAAAAGCACAACTCTCAAACACATATGAGAAACGCCTCAAACAAGTACTATCATCACAACTGAACAGTAAAAACACATTCAAAGCCATCAACACATATGCAGTGCCAGTTCTCACTTATTCTTTTGGTATTATTCAATGGTCAGACACAAACTGGGACAAGCTAAACAGAACCACACGAACAACATTAACGAAATTCAAAAAGCACCACCCAAATGCATCCATAGAAAGACTTTACCTACCTAGGGAACGTGGAGGTAGAGGATTAATTGATTTGAAGGTACTTCACTCAAAACAAATAACAACTCTCACTAAATATTTCCACTCAAAAACAGTTGGTCCAATGCACCAAGCAATTATCAAAGCAGATAATAACTATACACCTTTAAATTTTCAAGCAAATATCCAAATCGAGCATATCAATGAACTTCAAGACCTACTCAATATGTGGTCAAGAAAAGCACTCCATGGGAAACATTTTCGTTTTTTTCGTTCGTCTTGTACTATATTTATATATAGTACAAGACGAACGTATCAATATGGAAATGACGTATAAATGGCTTAAAGAAGAACTACTATACCCTGAAACAGAAGGTTTTGCGATCGCTATCCAAGATCAAGTGATAAACACAAGGAATTATAGAAAATATATCCTGAAAGATGGCTCATTGGAAACTGATAAATGTAGAAAATGTAACACATACTCAGAAACTATAGACCATATAATATCGGGATGTAAATTACTAGCCGCAACTGAATACACCGCCAAACACAACAATGTAGGAAAGATAATATATACAGCATTAACACAGAGATTAGGTATCACAAATGACATGTAACCCTATTATAAATATACACCACAACAAGTTATAGAGAGCCCAACACACAAAATATACTGGGACAACCCCATTGTTACAGACAAAACGATAGTGGCAAATAGATCAGATATTACACTTATAGACAAAAAAAAAATAAATTAACATATTTAATTGACATTGCAGTCCCAAGTGATCATAACATTCATGACAAATACACCGAAAAAAATGGAGAAATACATGCCGTTAGCCCAAGAAGTACGAAGGATATGGAAACAGGAAAAAGTCACCATCATACCTTTTATAATCTCGGCTACAGGAATAACACCAAACACATTCACGAAAGGCTTACAAAAACTGGACCTACCTTTATACATCCACTCACAGATACAAAAAGCAGTGATGTTGAGCACAACTACAATAGTGCGAAAATTTATACAATAAGATTAATATGAACTTGGCAAAGCCCGTTCCTATTATTTAAGCAAAACCAGGAAGCCTGTGTAACTGTAAATAAAATAATAAATAATAATAATAATAATAATGGATGATCTTAAACTGATGGTTGCTACCAGAAACCAGCTGGAACAAATGCTTAAAATTGTAGAGGAATTCTCCGGGGATATCGGAATGCAATTTGAACTTGACAAGTGCCGTATTTTGAACATCGTTAAAGGGAAGATACAACCGGGGGCTTTTTGAAATGCAGAACAGTGAAACTATAGCTGCAATGGAAGCAGACCAAACATAAAAATATCTAGGTATGAAACAGGCTAAAAGAATTGATCATGGCACTATGAAGACCGAATTGACAGCCGAATTTGTCAGGAGGGTAAGGCGGGTATTAAGAACTAATTTAAATAGTAGACATGTGTTTAAGGCGCTCAACACGTATGCTTGCTCTGCGCTGAGCTACTCTTTTGGAATTGTAAAGTGGAGCAGGACGGACATCCAAAACCTGCAAAGAAAAATAAGGACACTCCTAACAAAAGCACAAAAACATCACCCTCGGAGTGCTATTGAACGTACAATGCTTCCAAGACACCAAGGAGGAAGAGGATTGGTGGATATTGGTAAGCAGCTCGACCAACAAATAATAAACTTACGTTCATATTTCCACAGGTTGGCGGACTCTTCCACACTACATCGAGCAATATGCGAGACAGACGATTCAACACCGCTACAGTTGAGGGAACAAGATATTACTTCTAACCACCAAACATACCAAGAGAAGTTACAAACCTGGCTACGGAAGCCACTTCATGGACGGCATCCAAATGAGGTCAATCAGGACAATGTCGACAACTCAGCGTCGAACTACTGGTTGATTTCAGGATAGATGTTTCCGGAAACGGAGGGCTTCTTGTTAGCTATCCAAGACCAGGTTATTCCGACGAAGAACTATCGGAAGTTCATCATTAGAGATCCCTCAATAGAAAATGACCAATGCAGATATGGCTGTCGAACATCGGAGACAATTCAGCACATAACTGGAGGATGCCAAGCGTTTGCCGCAACCGAGTATAAGGAAAGACACGACTCAGCCGCTAAGATACTCCACCAAGAGTTAGCAGAAAAGTTAAACCTATTACAGGTAGAAAAAGTGCCTTATTACAAGTACAATCCGGAGCCTATTCTTGAAAACAACCAGTTCAAGTTATATTGGGACCAAACGGTTTTGACGGATCAAACAGTAGCTCATAATAGACCAGACATTATACTAATAGATAAAATTTCTAGGCGAACTACACTAATCGACATTGCGGTGCCTAACAACAACAACTTAAGGCCAAAATACAACGAGAAGATCGCCAAATACAGAGATCTGGAGGTCAAAATCCGAAGACAATGGGCAATGAACAGCGTCCAAACTATTCCCATAATACTGTCAACAACTGGAGTGATACCGAAGAACCTCCTGCAGAACATCAAGGGACTGGGCCTTAGTGAGCATCTTTATAAGCCGATGCAGAAAGCAATTCTCCTAGCAACCGCGCGAACCGTCTGAAAATTCATGGGAAATGCAGCAGACAACGTCACCTAGGACCCGATAACATGGAAAGGGTTCCCACACTCAATTCCTACATATTTCCTTCAGAGCCACTGTCTTTCAGCTTTCTGACTGGACCCGGCAACGAATAGATCCAGGGTTTCCCCCAACCAATCGTAGGAGGCGATTAAATGGGGAGAACTTTTAAATAATGAAATGTCGACTGCAAAACATAATGTACCCTAGGTGGGTAGGACCCATGGTCCACAATCCCACACCGCAGAAGCGGTCTGCTCCACGGATTCTGGGGGGAGCAACATTTCGACATCACAAACTTCAAGTGACAGAGTGTTAAGGAGGCGAACCCCTGTCGCACAAGAAGCTACAGCCCAACAACAACATGAGAGCCAAACAACAACGAGACCTCCACCCTCCGAAGGTGCTGCGCAGGAACCTCAGCCAGCGCTCACTCAGGCAGGACTTCCGAGAGAGCGCATGAAATGGACAACATCCATGAATAAAACAATAATGCGTATTTTTTATAGGGTGACTGAACTAGGGCGAGAAACGATCGGTTATAGACAACAGCTTCATGCCGAATTTTGTAGGGAATATCCACACCTACAAGTGTCACAACAGAGAACAGCAGATGAATACAGAGCTATTCTCCAAAATAAACTAATCTCAGAAGCGCGACTTAACATCATCAAAGCGGAAATAGAACGAGAGATAAAAAGTACCGATGATAACAATGAACAAACCCCAGAACCTGCGCCACAGCCAGTCCCAGAGACTCAAGAACAATCAGACAACGACATGAGAGCTGACATCGCTGTGGACAAGCAACAATATGAGGGTCAGATAACTCCAAGAGCTCTACCCGCCGAAGATGCTGTGCGGGAACCCCAACAAGTTCTTACTCAAGCGGGACGACCAAGACAGCGATGAAATGGACTGTGCCCATGAACGAGACAATAATGCGCATTTTTTATAGGGTGACTCAACTAGGACGGGAGATGATCGGCTACAGACAACAACTACATACCGAATTTTGCAGGGAGTACCCACACATGCAAGTATCCCAGTAGAGAATAGCTGACCAATATAGAGTTATTCTCCGAAACAGCCTAATTCCTGAAGCTCGGCTTAATAGCATCAAAGAGGAAATTGAACGTGAGATCAGAGGCACTGACAATAACAACAATCCGATTGCTGAACCTGAGCCACAACCGGGACGTGAGCTCCAAGAACAACAGGAACAGCTAAATGACGAAGCCCAACAGGACAACACAACTCTTTTATCAGAAATTGTCAACGGAAATGAGTGCTGCGTTGTTGGAGTATGATGGAAGCAATCCGTTAAGAAGACCGGCACTGCCTAAAATTAATTCATCCAAAAAACTGGGTGCTATGTTAGACATAATGAACAATCGGATTTTTCCAGCTTATGTTTCAGATGCCTACACTCTGGAGTCCTTACATATGACCATCTACTGTGCCGCGACTGCTATAGCTAGAGCTCTAGAAATTAAAGTCACAACAGAGCGTCGATCAGCAAGGACAGAACCCAACATACCACCATGGGAAAGACGCCTAAACAAGAAAATTGAAAATCTTCGAATAGATATAGGACAGCTGACGGAGTACATCAGGGGCACAAGAACTAGTCGACTGCAAAGGCGAGTTGAAGAAATTTTGAATCGTGTTCGATATCATTCGCAACAAGATCCAGCGAATGTTACTGCTCAGCAATGCCTTGACTCGCTGAAACAGAAGCTCTCTGTTATTGCAGGACGGCTAAAGAGGTACAAGACCAGCAACAACCGAAAACGAGACAAAGCGCTCTTCCAACGATCAGAAAAGACTTTCTACCATAAGGTAAATTCTCCACCTAATATAGCAGATAATAGATATCCCAATAGAGAGCAGGTAGAAGAGTTCTAGGGAAACCAACTTTCCACACCAGCCGATTGTAACATCGCACCTGGCTGAATCAATGAAGAACACCAAATCTGCCAAGATTACAGCCAGATGCAGTTTGAGCCATTTACCACCGAGGAAATTTCAAGAATAATCAAGGAATCCCATAACTGGAAAGCTCCAGGTCTCGACGGGATCCAGAACTACTGGCTCAAAAAGTTCTGGTGTATGCACCATCAGCTAGCTAATCTTATTAATGATGTTTTTCTTAACCCAGCAAAAATGCCATTGTTCTTGACCGAAGGTATTACGTACCTCCTACCAAAGGACCAACACAACACACATGACCCAGCTAAGTATAGGCCAATCACCTGCCTACCCACACTGTATAAGGTGATCACCTTCTGCTTGACCCAACGCATCTATGCACATTGTGAGCAAAATAACATCATTGCAACTCAACAGAAAGGATGTACGAGGGGAGCAATGGGATGCAAGGAACAATTGATTGTTGACTCTGTCATATGTAACCAAGCCTGTACCAACCGAAGAAACCTCTTTGCTGCCTACGTGGATTAAAAGAAGGCCTTCGACTCAGTACCACATGAGTGGCTCAAAACTATATTAAGAATGTACAGGGTCGACAATAATTTTGTTTCCTTTTTAGAACGCATCATGTTAACCTGGAGAACTAGGATCCAATTGCAAGTGCCATCCAGCGACATCATCGAAACTAACACTATTCCGATACGAAGAGGAATATTTCAAGGCGATTCACTCAGCCCATTGTGGTTCTGCCTTGCAATGAACCCACTATCACGCCGTTTGAACTCCACCAGACACGGCTTAAGTAATAGAAACAACAACGAAGAGATAGTCAGAGTGAATCATCTTCTATACATGGATGATCTTAAACTGATGGTTGCTACCAGAAGCCAGCTGGAACAAATGCTTAAAATTGTAGAGGAGTTCTCCGGGGATATTGGAATGCAATTTGGACTTGACAAGTGCCGTATTTTGAACATCGTTAAAGGGAAGATACAACCGGGGGCTTTTGAAATGCAGAACGGTAAAACTATAGCTGCAATGGAAGCAGACCAAACATACAAATATCTAGGTATAAAACAGGCTAAAAGAATTGATCATGGCACTATGAAGACCGAATTGACAGCCGAATTTGTCAGGAGGGTAAGGCGGGTATTAAGAACTAATTTAAATCGTAGACATGTGTTTAAGGCGCTCAACACGTATGCTTGCTCTGCGCTGAGCTACTCTTTTGGAATTGTAAAGTGGAGCAGGACGGACATCCAAAACCTGCAAAGAAAAATAAGGACACTCCTAACAAAAGCACAAAAACATCACCCTCGGAGTGCTATTGAACGTACAATGCTTCCAAGACACCGAGGAGGAAGAAGATTGGTGGATATTGGTAAGCAGCTCGACCAACAAATAATAAACTTACGTTCATATTTCCACAGGTTGGCGGACTCTTCCACACTACATCGAGCAATATGCGAGGCAGACGATTCAACACCGCTACAGTTGAGGGAACAAGATATTACTTTTCACCACCAAACATACCAAGAGAAGTTACAAACCTGGCTACGGAAGCCACTTCATGGACGGCATCCAAATGAGGTCAATCAGGACAATGTCGACAACTCAGCGTCGAACTACTGGTTGATTTCAGGACAGATGTTTCCGGAAACGGAGGGCTTCTTGTTAGCTATCCAAGACCAGGTTATTCCGACGAAGAACTATCGGAAGTTCATCATTAGAGATCCCTCAATAGAAAATGATCAATGCAGATATGGCTCTCGAACATCGGAGACAATTCAGCACATAACTGGAGGATGCCAAGCGTTTGCCGCAACCGAGTATAAGGAAAGACACGATTCAGCCGCTAAGATACTCCACCAAGAGTTAGCAGAAAAGTTAAACCTATTACAGGTAGGAAAAGTGCCTTATTACAAGTACAATCCGGAGCCTATTCTTGAAAACAACCAGTTCAAGTTATATTGGGACCAAACGGTTCTAACGGATCAAACAGTAGCTCATAATAGACCAGACATTATACTAATAGATAAAATTTCTAGGCGAACTACACTAATTGACATTGCGGTGCCTAACAACAACAACCTAAGGCCAAAATACAACGAGAAGATCGCCAAATACAGAGATCTGGAGGTCAAAATCCGAAGATAATGGGCAATGAACAGCTTGCAATCGATTCCCATAATACTGTCAACAACTGGAGTGATACCGAAGAACCTCCTGCAGAACATCAAGGGACTGGGCCTTAGTGAGCATCTTTATAAGCCGATGCAGAAAGCAATTCTCCTAGCAACCGCGCGAACCGTCCGAAAGTTCTTAGAAGATACAGCAGACAACGTCACCTAGGACCCGATAACATGGAAAGGGTTCCCACAGAGCTTCAAACTTTTGGCGTCTTTGTATGCCTGGTATGAGTGAATAATCCCTGGAGGAAGTGCGAAGCCGTTTGGCTTGTAAATCATGTATAATAATAATATTAATAAAGGTCTTTATTTAATAAATTATTCTACATTTATATTTTCAAAAATAGTGGGCGAGTTTCAGTTCGTCCTAGATATAAAATATCTTTGACGTCGGTTCAGCTAACCCACAAAACTGAATGTAATAAAAAACAATTAAAAAAATTAAAATTAAAAATGTTACGAAATATATGAAAAGAAAAACAATATTCAACTTAAGGAAAAATTAGTCAACAACATAAATATTTATCTGAATACAGTTCAATATTAATTTTTAAAAAAAAACAGTGTTGATAAGTCTTAAATGATAGAAAGAAAAAAGGTTCAAAGACATACCCAGAGAAAACGCACAAAATTCATTCAGACACCCAGGATGCTCCCCAAAACCATGGTTCTAAATCTCCGTGCTGGTACAGATCTATCCAATAAATCAATGGCATAATAATTTAAGTATTTGGCAACATTATACGGTAACGATCTCCTGAACAACTCCAGCGAGAGGGAGGAAATAGTAAGCTTTCCCTTAAACCGAACATTAATATTATGCACATCGCATCGAAATCTGATTTTATTATACAAATATGGGGTTGTTTCTTGATTAAGTATGGAGAAAAATTGACATGTAGAGTGCAATTGTCGCATGTCCAACCAACCGATTTCTTTTAAGTTATAAATAACATGTTCGAATTTTCGTATCCCATAAATAAGTCTTAAACAAGAGTTTGGTAGTTTTTGTGTTCGTTTAGTGTCCAAGGCAGACAGGCATGGCCCATAAACCGTATCACAATGATTCATATGCGGGAGCACTAAGCTGTGGCAAAGCAAAGTCTTAAGTTCACTATTTAGAAAATGATGATTTTGAAAAATGAGTTTCAGGTTTATATAAGCTTTTTAAATGACTCTGTAATGTGGTAAGAAAAACTTAGATCTTGGTCTAGGTGAAGACCGAGGTATTTAATTGTATTTTTAAAAGTTATGTTAACATTATTCACCTTTACTAGCTCGCTGTAGTTACGCATAAAATTATCCCTATCATTCTTTTTACCAAATAAAATAGCTGTGATTTTTTGTGGATTCAATTTTAAAGAATGACCACAAGAAAACTGAACCAAGTTATACAAATTAAAATTTACCGCTGTAAATTTTAATTTGTATAACTTGGACACTGCCTGTGGACATTCATCAGGGTAAAAAGATAAATGCAGTTCTACATCATCAGCATAGTAGTGTTGTTTACAGGATTTAAAGACGTTTGGAAACATAGAAATATATATATATATATATATATATATATATATATATATATATATATATATATATATATATATATATATATATATATATATATATATATATTAAAAGTAGAGGCGATACAATGGATCCCTGCGGGACACCAGTCGCAATACCCAAAAAAGATGACTTCTTTTCCCTATAAACAACAGCCTAGGTCCTCCCCGTCAGGAAGTTTGATAACATTCCTATAAGCCAATATAATGAAAAATGGACCTTAATAGCTCATGTTGCAGGGAATCAAAAGCTCTAGAATAATCTAACAGCACAAGCAACGTCAACTTGCCCCGGTCAGTAGCCTGAAAAATGTCGTCAGTAATATCTAACAGAGCTGTACTAAAACCATGACTCTGTCTAAACCCAGATTGATAAATTGGTAATATTTTATTTGTTTCGATATGTTCCCGAAGTTGATTATCAATCACTTTTGCCAATATTTTTGAGAGCGTTGGTAATATACTAATTGGTCTAATATCGCCGAAATTTTCAGGATTTCATATTTTAGGAAGGGGAAACACACGCGCCTCCTTCCATTTTTCTGGCACGACCGAATGTAATATGCAGTAATTAATGATATGCGTAATGTATGGTAATAAGAAAGGTATGCAAAGATTTATTGTAAAAATATTAATACCATCCAGGCCTGTTGCGTTACTCTTAATATTTGAAATCATTTTTAATACTTCTAATTCTGAAATGGTCTTGAAATCAAAGTCTGATGATACCAGGCGACTATTTTGATAATATAGCAGTTGATCATGATGGAGGGGGGGGGTAGATTTCTTTTCGGCATATGTTTGATTAAAGAACGTTCTTTTTCCCGCCTCATAGAAGCTGTAAAAAGGTTTCGTAATAATTTGTAATCATTCCAATCGTTCTGCGATTTTGTTTTTTTATACCTACTCAGAGCTCTGTCTCTATCTTTCTTCAACGCGCGTAATGCCCCAGTAAACCATATTTCTATTCTCTTATAATTAGTGCAATAGTTAAAGGGCATCTTTCTGTTACTTTAAAATAAATAAATATATAGTATTAAAAATGTACATAAATCTAAAAAAATCTCTCCTTATATAACTAGAAGAAGAATGTTGCATCTACCAAAATATTTATATAATGATGCATTTTTTAATTAAATTTTCTAGCCACGCTTTCAAGCAACATTGTTTTAAAATTAAATATATTTTTAAGACACATGGTTATATTACCCACGAAATGTCGGACTGCTTTGCTCTTGTTCTTTTCTCAGTCCCTTATCTTTTAAATAACTTTAAAATTACTCGAATTAACAGGGCACGTAGTCGAAACACGTTTCGGAGCAGAGTCATGCTACGTGCATTGAATACACGTCTTGTTTGGGGAGCTTTACTTTTCAGCCAAGTTTATGTTAACAAACATTAAGTATAAAAATTTAAATATACCAATAGCCTTTAATTTCTATGGTAGCCTGTCTGTCACGAAAGTGTGAGATTGCAAATAATTTAGTAGAAGCCGTTTTGAAATATCAGGGTCTGTAATTTTCTGTGAAATTTTATTTTCTTTTATTATACCCTTACTAACGAAGATCTATAATTTAGAGCAATTTTATATTTTTACTCATTTATCTACAGAGAAATTCTTCTAGGGTAGTGGTCCCAACCTTTTTCTTTTTGAGAACTCCTTCTAAAAACCGGAATAAATTGGCGAACCCCCGTTTAGTAATTAGGAACAGTAATGAAAACAGTAAAATTTATTTTCTATGTTGTATAACAGTTCATAACGTAAAACTAAAACATACTCGTAAAACATTTATGGACAAACATAGTTAAAACTAAAGTGACAGCTTCGCCTACAAAAAAGAATTAATACAATGAATAAAAACACCCGCACTGGGATATTTGTGCCTGTTTGGTGGAATAACAAAATTTGCTTCGATGTCTGAAAATTTTAGTTTTAGATCAGGTTCTACATTTACCCTATTCCTGTACTTATTTTTCAAGGCAATAAGATTTGAAAGGCTTTTTCTGCAAAAATAGGATACCCATTTCTTACACTGAGCTAAAAATCAATTAAAGAATGACCTCTGTTCGAAATTCATACATTTAATTTTCTCCATATCCTTTTACTCTTTATAATATTCATAGTACCGTAGAAGTACGTGCTAATCTCTCTTTGTCAACCTCTGTCCATCCACTCCTGGATGTAGGTCTCTCTCAATTGTTTCCATCTTCCTCCATTCTTCGCCAATCTCATCCACTGTTTGCCCGCCACTGTCCTTATGTCGTCTACCCATCTTTTTTGAGGTCTTCCCGTGCTTTTTGTTGTCTTCCTCGATCTCCATTCCAGCATTCTTCGTGTCAATTTGTTGTCCTAATATCGGACTATGTGACCAGCCCATCGCCACTTCATCTTTGCAACCTCCTTCACGTCTTTGACTTTCGTTCTGCCTCTTATCTCGGTGTTTCTAATCCTATCTCTTAATGATATTCCAAGCATGTTTCTTTTCATCGCTCTTTGGACTGTTTTTAATTTTTTAGCGGACTTTTTGATGAGGGACATGGTCTCTAATCCATACGTACACACCGGTAATATGCATGTGTCGTATACTTTTCTTTTTAGATTTATGGAAATTGAATTATTTTTCAGGATGTTTGCAAGTTTACCGAAAGCGGCCCATGTCCGCTGTGTTCTTCTTTTTATTTCAGCATCCTGGTTGGATTTCCCTAGTCTGATGTCATGACCCAAGTATACATAGTGTTCGACGTTTTCTATCCTCTGGTTCTGTATTGTTATGTTTGCCTGTTCGTGGCTTATTATTTTTGTTTTGTTGTAGTTCATTTTAATGCCTATAGATGCAGATACGTTATTAAGCTGTTGTAGCATTTCGTTCAATTCTTGGAGATTACTTGCTATTAAGATTATGTCATCAGCAAATCTGAGATGGTTCAAGTATACTCCGTCGATGTTTATACCTTTGATGTCCGATTTAAGTTCCTTAAAAATGTCCTCTAGGACTAGGGTGAACAGCTTTGGCGAGATAGTGTCCCCTTGTCTCACTTCCCTTTGTAGTTTTATGGGGTTCGTTTTCGTCTTGTCGTCTATTTTTATTTGAATGGTTGCATTTTCTTATATGTTCTTTATGATGTTTATGTATCTTGAATCGATTCTTGCGTTTTCTAAGGATTGTAATACTGCCCATATTTCGACGGAGTCGAATACCTTCTGGAAATTTACAACAGCCATATGGAGCGGTACGTTATATTCGGTGCACTTCTCAATTAGTATTCTTATGGTGTGTAGGTGATCTGTGGTGCTAAAATGTTTTCTGAATCCAGCTTGTTCGACAGGCTGGTAAAAATCGAGTTTGTTTGTTATGCGGTTGGTTATGATTTTGGTTAACAACTTGTAGGTGTGTGATAGTAGGGATATTGGTCGGTAGTTTTCAATATTTGTAATGTCCCCTTTTTTGAATATTAAGATTACTTCGGAGTTATACCAATCCTGTGGAATTTTTCCCTCTTTACTTATTTTATTAAATAGAATATTTAATATTTGTTCTATTTTTCTGCCGCCAATTTTCAGTATCTCTACTGTAATTTTGTTTTCTCCTGCACATTTATTGTTCTTTAATTTATTTAGTGTCATTATTATCCCTGAGTTTGTTACTTCTGGAATTTCCTCTGAGCCTATGTTGAGTATGGTTCTTTTTGTTCGTTGTTGCTTTTGTTGTGCATGTGGCGAGTATAGCTTGGTGTAGAATTCTTCTATGACTCTGCTTATTTGCTTTTCATTCTGAACGGTCACGTTTTTCGCGTGTTTTATTTTTATTATTCTTGTTTTGCCTCTTGAGTTTTTTGTTTTTAGTACTTTCATGTTGCAGTTTTCACTTATTGTGTCTTTTATTAGTTTATTAGTGTAATTTGTATTGTTTTTTCTAATTTCTTTTTTCACTTCCTTGTTTAGAGTTTTGAAACTGTCTGTTGTTCGACTTGTCCTTTCTCGTCTTTCTTTGAGAAGTCTCAAGGTATTTGGTTGTTGTTTGGAGGTCTTTGTAATTTTTGATTTTCAGCAGACTTTTTTAACTGATGTGTTTATGGTTTCTTTTATTTTCTTGGCTAGTTCGTTTATTTGCATTTGCTTTATTGTCTCAATTTGTCTTTTTTCTAGTTCATTTTGATAGTTGATTTGTTCTTGTGTCAGGGTTTCCGTGGTTGAGTACCGTTCTTGTTTGATGAGCTTGTTGCGTTCTGTTCTCATGTGTATCTTGATCTTCGCTCGTACTAATCTGTGGTCGCTTCCGGTATAAAACTTATTCTGTGTTGTCACGTCGGTACATATGTTTTTCCTATTAGAGAGAATATAGTCTATTTCGTTTTTAGTTGTTTTCTCTGGGCTGGTCCAGGTCCACTTATGTTGTTTGGGTTTTTTATAAAAGGTATTGAGGCAAAATAGGTTTTCGTTGTTCAGGTAGTTGTATAACATCTCCCCTCTCCCGTTCCTATCACCCAGCCCAAAGTGGCCAATATATTGTGTGTCTCTCTGCTCTTTCTTTCCAATTTTTGCGTTAAAATCTCCTTTAATTATTACGAATTGTATTTTCTCTTTCCTTCTTGCCGTTACCAAATCTTCATAGAAGGTTTCAGCTTCTTCGTCTTCTGAGTTTCGCGTCGGTGCATATCCGTGTATGATCTGTAGGCTGTATCTTTTGTTTAAAATTATTATAATGTATATGACCCTGTTAGATACGGCGCAGTATTTTGTTACTTCGTAGGGAAACCTTTTATTTATCAGAAGTGCTACCCCATCTATACGGCTGCTTTCGTCTGAGTTCTTCTGGAATAGAGTATGATTGGATTTTAAGGTCGTGCATTTCTCTCCTGGCAAGCGAGTTTCGCAAAGTCCTAGTATATCACATTTGACAATGGCTAGTTCGTGTTCTAGTTCATCAAGTTGTTCTTAGGTCCTCAGAGTTCGTGTGTTGTATGTGGCTATATGGAAGTAAGATGGGTTTAGTTTTCTTTCTGTATTTTCAGTCGAGTATTTGCCTCCTCCAGAATCCGTGAGGCTGACTGATTGCTCAGTGTGAGATTCTGAGTGTTTTACTCTACTCACCTGGGGTAATCTCGTGTTGATTCTCGATTTCTTCATGTTGAAAGGTTTTGGCATCTTAAAACGCCACGCTTGCCAAGCGGGTTGGCGAGTTGTGGTTTGGGATATTGGAAAAGGGAAAGTTTGGGTTCGGATAAAGAATTGAGAGTGTGACAATGGTTTCCCTATGGGTGCTAAGGGGTAAAATTGAACCAAGGCTCGCGTAAGGTAGGGGCTCAGCCCTGAAGTAGATCTGTTACCTATTGGGATTATAGATGAGTATCTACCCGCTACCTTAAGTACACTTAATACGGGTGTAAAATATACCCAGTTTCTCGCTGGGCATAAGTCGCGTATTTCTCTCGACGTATTCCAATATCCCATTCGTTGGCCTTATAATTTCCCATATCTAATCTCTCTTCGGCTTCACATAGCCAATTTCAAGTAGCTCTAACCTGTTTATATATTTCATTATTTAAAACAAAGAGTCTTAATTCTCATCACAATCGATTAACCGACATCATCCTATTTAAGAATACGAGTAAAAGAAGCATTGCATTCTTTTCTCTCTCCAAATGAATTACACAGCTTTTCCAAAATTAAAATGTTAAGTTTTGTCAGGTGGTAGATTCGTTAAAGGTTATTTACAATAGATATTTGGTTGAACCAGTGACTCTTATGTACTACCACCGACAAACAAATGAACCAACGCCTTTGGAAATATAATAAGAAATTTCTTGACTTTTCAAGGTGTGGTGATTTGATGCAACTACCATATACAGTTAGTTTTGGACATCGATGTGAAAATCATTCCGATGCTTCTTCTTCTAAAGGTGCCTATCTTCTTATGATATTGGCAACTACGTTAGCCCATCTTATCTTATTCACTGCAGCTCGGAATAGGTCAGTTGATGTTAGGCCAGTTGATTTTCTAAGATTGACCAGCCAGGATATACGTCTGCGCCCAAGGTCTCGTTTGCCTTCAATTTTGCCCTGTAATATCAGTTGCAGAAGTCGGTATTTATCATTACGCATAATGTAACCAAAATAAGCCAGTTTCTGTTTTTTATAGTAGTAATAATTTTCTTTTCCTTTCTGAGTCTCTCGAGAATCGTAATGTAAGTTGTACGATATGTGTATGAGATCCGTAACATGCGTCGGTAGCGCCACATTTCGAATGCCTCTAAGCGTTTGGCGGTAGCCTCGGTAAGACTCCAGCTTTCAACTCCGTAGAGGAGAACACTGAAGACGTAGCATCTGAAAATTCTTATTTGTATATTGATATTCAGAGAGAGGTTACAAAGTACTTTCTTAAGGCGGGTAAAAGCGCTTTTGGTTTTTTCAATACGAGTTCTTATTTCATAACTGTGATCCAATGTATCACTGATATTGCAACCCAGATAACATATTTTCTCCACTCTCTCCAATGGTGTATCATTTACTGTAAATTGGGCGTTTATATTGATGTTCTCGCTTGTTCTTTAGTCTTTTTATAATTTATTTTTAGTCCGTATTCGTTGCACAATATTATCAATCACTCTTTGGAGATCCTCCGCACTGTCTGCCGGCAGTACCGTGTCATCCGCATATCTAATAGTATTGATAACTTGACCATTTACCACAATGCAGTCTTTGGATTCATCTCAGGCTCTTCTAAAGATATTTTCAGAATATATATTAAACAATACCGGTGACAATATGCATCCCTGACGAATTCTCTTTCCGACTACAAAACTATCGGACAGTTTGTTGTTGAGGCACAGTATTGCTTATTGTTGGAGATACAGATTTGGGATCAATCTTATATATTTACTATCAATTCCCGATGTTTTAAGAATATCAATTGTTTTTCCGTGCGGCACCATGTCAAACGCCTTCTCAAAATCAATGAAACATGCAAATACGTCGCAGTTGACATATCTTGCTCTTTGTATTAGCACTTGCAAGCTAATAAGTGCTTCCCTTATTCCAAGGCCTGCTCTGAATCCAAATTGTACTTCACTAAAGTATTTTTCTAATTTGGTGTAAATGCGAAAGAGAATGATATTAAGAAGTAACTTAAGTGCGTGGCTAATTAAACTAATTAATCTGTGGTCCTCGCATTTTCTAGCGTTTGTTTTTTAGGAATTGGGATAAATATTGATAGCAGCCAGTCTTTCGGTAAATGTCTAGTTTCCTATATGTTGTTGAGTAGCCTGATGAGAGTTGTGATTTAGGAGGTCTCTATTAACTTTAAAATTTTCCCATGCAAATCATCAGGTCCCGGCGATTTCCGATCTTCAAGTCGTTTAATGGCCATTTTAACTTCTTCCTTTGTTATTTCTGGGCCACAGGGATTGTATATTTCGGGTGGAACAGTTCTTGTACATATTCTTTCGATCTGCTTAGTCTGTTTTCAATCCTGATTAAGATCCGGCCTTCGTTGTCTACAATTATGCCTGTGTTGCGCTTCCACTAGTGTTCTGCATTTCTTTAATCTTTTTTTTTTTGCATATGAAAGTCGCCATATTTTTGTTGAATAGTTTTCATATCTATACATTTTTTTGTCAACCATGAGTCTTTTGCTTCTTTTATTTTCCTTACTATACTTTTGTGGACTGTAACTGCCATTAATATTTTTTTCTTTAAGTTTTCGTCGTTCTTCCATCATTTGCAATAATTTGTCTGTCATCCATTCTTGTTTCTTTTCCTTTCTTTTAATTTAAGGTTTTCATATGATTCATTTTACTGTTCTTCAATGTGGTGTAATTTTGGGTTATTTTTGCGAAGTTTTTGTTAAGGTCTTCTTGGACTTTTTCCTGAATGCTATTTTCTTTTAGTAAATTGATGTCCTTTTTGGGAGTCACCTTCTTATGAATTATTTTGAGTCGTATATTGATTTTTGCTACTAATAGATTATGATCCGAGAAGATATCTGCGCCCGGATATGTTTTTGCTGAGATGATAGAATTTTGAAACCTCTTGTTTACGTTGATAAAATCAATTTGATGCCTCCTGATTCTCTGGTATATCTCCGGGAGCTTTCCATGTATGAAGCCTTCTGGGATTAAAAATGTACTCATGACAATCATATCCGCCTCATGGCAGAACTGAATCAGCCTTTCTCCTTTTTCATTTTCGTGCCATCTTTCCACAACGTTCTTCACTGTACCCTATCTATTTTAGCATTAAAATCGCCCATGATGAGTTCATGTTTTTTTTATTAACTTTGAGAGTCCAACAGAAATTTTCTATTTCTTCTTCAGTAGATTCGGCTGCGTAAACCTGAATGAAGTTCATGTTAGAAGGTCCGGAGTTAATCTTCAATACTGCAACTCTGTCCGACATGGGTGTAAGTTCTATAATCGCTATAGTTAATTCCGCTTTTACTATTAGAGCTACGCCAATTCTGTTTCGTGTTGTGTCATCTCCCGAGTAATAGATATGGTGCTCACCCATGACCATTTTTTCGGAATTTGGCCATCGAACTTCACTGAATCGTAAAATATCGATGTTCAATTGTTTCATTTTCTGAATAACATTTTCTGCTTTGCCTGGTTGGTGCATGCTTCGAATGTTCCAGGTATCGATCTTTTTCGTGTTTGGGACTTTATTGGCTGACCAGCAGATTCTTAGCACCCTCTCACTATTTAAGGAGTGCCCAGGACTAAAGGCCGTTTCTTTATGGTTTTCCGGCATTGTGCTGTCCTGGGGAATATTAAATACCAGGTAGTTTCCCGTTGCTTTCTTGGCCTTAAGAATCAGCCGCTCCTAATATGAAGTACCGATGCTTTTTGCAATCGCCCATTCTGGGTCAGACGCTGCAGTGCTAGTTTTGGTCAGCCCCGGATATTTGATTTTACCGGTACCACCCATATCTGGAAGGCATTCTCCTATCCGCCACCTGGGGAGGCGGCAGATGGAGGACTAGCAACCCCACACGATGCTACAATCTCTAAAAGCAATTTTTAGGGAATTGTTAGAGGATAAGTTAACTAGTTTTTCTTTTTCCAGTAAAGCTAAAGAAGTATATGAAGTTATATCTCCTTGAAAGGGATTACATATCCAGTTGTTCCATCCAGATCTAATAGGTTTATTAGAAGAACAGTCGTTGAACGTTAATTGAAGTTGTTTTAGATGTTCAGTAACATCCCTTTTGTCACGGTTAAAATTTCATTTTAAATTTGCTATGGTTAATTTGGTTAGTTTTACCTTATTTTTGCTAATATTCACGTTTTGAGCAACACACTATCATTTTCATTACACATTTTTCATATATCGTTCATATAAGAGCACATTATTCTTGCATTTTTGGGTTTTTCTATATCTCGGGCCGTCCTAATTTTTCTTGCTTGCAAATTTTCTTCTCAATTTGATTATTTTCTTTATCATTCTGTAATTTGCCTATAAGAAATACAGCCGTAATTGAATTTCTATTTCTAGCTTGATTCATAGGTCGTTGACTTTACGTCACTATGCTAGGTTTTTTATATTTAGATAAGAAATTTGTATTTACCTTTTTTTTGTTAGATGTCATTTTCTTGCCGGTTATTAAAGTGAAATTCCTACATTTATCGCTTTTCATAGCATTTCTTGCTGATTTTAAGTCATTTTGTAGGGTTTGTTCACATTTATGATAAGTTATTCGGCACTGTTTAGTGTGTCGTTTCGAGTCGACGTATAGGCAAATTTTCATTCTTCTAGACAGTAGCATGTTGGGTTGTGGTTACTGTTTTATAATTTTTGGAGGACGTTTGGACGGGCCACTAATACCGTGTTGCTAATTGCTGGCAGGAAATGCATATTCCATAATTTAAAAAGAAAAAATAAACAATGAATTCCTATATAATTCAGAGCCGAAAATGCTAACGACTAATTAATTAGCAAATCTGTTTAAGTCCATTATTTTAAACTATTATTTCTTCTGTCGAGTTCCAACTCGTTTTAAATTCCTTTTGACTCGTCCCCTTATGTTTGAAAAAATAAGCTTATACCGCGCAAGCTTCAGGCTTCGTTATAAAATTGTGGGAATTTGCTGTCACTTTCACTTTTTCCTGTTAAAATCAGCTAAAGAAGACTGAAAACCTTCATCTCGTTTAATTTACAGCCATCCTGCTGGATTTGGGTTTGGAGTATAGTGTTGTTTGGTTTGAGTATTTTTTTGCCTGCTTGTCGATTTTTTTGGCTATTTTACTGGGGCGCGACCTGGAAACAGAGATTTTGTCAGGCTTGAACGTATTTTTAACAAGGAATCAGTCTAGGCTCCAGGAAATGGGGTAAGGAACATTTAATTGCCAAATATTAAAACAATCCTGCATGGATTCTAAATTCTGAAAGATTTCAGCTCAAAATTGACCTTTACCGAGTAAAATTAAAGCCTAATTTAAAAGCAACCACAGTCTACTATTCCAAGTCTCATTTGGACCCAAAATTTACCACTTAAGAATATTATTAAGATGTATTTTGGGATTGTTGCTTTTTTGTGATTATCGATTAATGATTTTGGTAATTATCTGGTGTTTCAATATCTGCTACCTCGCAGTGCCTAATTTCATCCTTTTGTTATCAGTAAGAGTTTATTTTAAGAGTATTTTGTTTTAAATTGTAATATGCACTATATTTTGCTATGTATTTGCTTCCTGAATCTATCGCGATGTTCCCAATTTTAGTTAAGTTAATTTATTAGTAATAATAGTGAAGTATTTTATATTGTATGGAATCTCAGGGCCCCATTTTGGGTTTGTTATTAGCGAATTTAGAGTTAATTAGCATCGTGATATGCTCATGACCTCGTATCTTTCAGTTCGACTACAACAATACTTTGTTTTGTTTATGTGTTCGACTACAATATTTAGGTATTAGAGACTGACTTATAGAGTGAAATAAGAAATTCGTTCAGCTCATTTAATTTTATTTAATTCAAAGGTTAATGTCAAGCGGTCTACTTTTTACATAGTAGTTTGGTATTATTGTGATTATAACTTTGAGTATTTTTTTTACTATTGTTTCTGCTTTGTGGTTTATTACCTCTGTGTTTATTTTAGCTAGATTTAAGTCAATTTATTTAATGTTAAAGAACGAAGCATTCATTAGCTTTAGACCCTCAATATTATCTTTCTATATTGCTTCTATCTTTAGTTGATAATTTTTTTTAAGTACTTATTTTGCTCAATGAAATTTTTGTTATACATTTACCTGATTATTTTTGGTTAATACCTTTAGTTATACTGGTAATTTTATTGGAACATTTTATCGTATTATTTACTTTTGTGTAACTCGAGCTCAGTAGTTAAATTGAGTCTCTACTTTCTAGTAATGTTTTGTATAATTTTGATAATTAGTTAGAAATTTCGTTTTCTACTCACTTAAAGATCCCCTTTGACAATTTTTCTTTTTTTTTTTTGGAATACTCTGCGAGATTATAATTTCGAATTTAAATATTTCTTGACACATTGGCGGTAGTTAATAAATTCACTTGCTCTAGCTTATCTGCAAACACTATCTTAGGCACTGCCTTTATTGTAGGGTCGATCTTAAGGGTTCGAACATCATTGCTAGCCACCCTCAGAGTATTTTCTTTTGTTGCTGTTTGAACATCACAGCTACCCACCATAGAGGATTATTGTACTATCCTCATGGCTTCTTATTAGCGTTGCGTCCTGCATATTCTTGTGGATGATACGACAGAGCCTACACCATAACCGAGAAAATAAACAACGGACAAACACAGGCAAACCATTTGTATTTCTCTCCTTTTTCTCTGTGTGTTTAATCAAGTTTGATATTCTTTCATTATTTTGTAACATCTACTTTACGCGTAAAAAAAGATTTTTTTATTACATCAAAATACTACCGAGTTTTATTTTTGTATATTGTTGATGAATATTTTTAAAAAATTAAGTGGAAAGGTAGTTCCAAACAACACCGTGGAATGTTTCGGCATCCAACCTGGATCTCATGCAGTTGTGCACTTAATTTCCCACCCCTACTCTCCGCCATAGGGGACTCATTCACTTGCAGACATTAAATTTAAAAGTTGAACTTCTTTAGCGTGGCCACTATTCTATCATGCACCTTGAAAATTGGGATACCTGGAGCTTATAAGGACAGATCTAAATCATTTAAGTTAGAAAAAATTTTGGCCAAATATGCCGTCAAAGAATATTAAATACACAAGAGAACAAATGAAATGGATGGTCAAAAAAAATGCTTGCACTTCATACTTCAATTCAAAGAAGCGGCTTAAAACCGAGTCATAGTATAATAATTATGCATTACAAGCTTTATTTTCAACCGAATAGTAAAAAACATTAATGTTTCATTTATTTTTAGGAAGTAGTTATAGGTTTAATTATTCCTCATATTTTTCCATGATTGTTTCAAATTTGAATTTGCTTATTAAATTGTTTTATTTTTTATTATTTTATTGCATATATTTTTTCATTATTTTTTTTTTACTTTATATGTAATTTTAATCAGTATGATTATGATAGTTAATAATTTATTTGATATTACATTTACATAAAATAACATACATTCACAATATATAATTACAAATTGTAAAAATATATCATATAAAATATACATACATAGGACAGATTCCATATACACATTGAACAACTTTTAAATAAAATGCTATTAAATATATACAAACTTATTTGCAATAAAATAAGTAAATGTATTCGTTTATTGACTTATTTATCTATTCATAGGTCCATTATGCGATGCATGGGTACATATGAAATATATTAGCAGAGTCTGGTGTGTGTAGCCCGCGGCTCCCTTCTTCTCCGTCTCCTGTAACTTCTCACTACCTCTGCTTCGGTCGACTTCAGACGCAAGTTTCCGCGTATCACACTATGTTTGGAAGCATTTTAAACATATTTCAACAAATTGATATGAAAATCGTAGTCAGATTAATTATAGTTCATAATCCTCATTTTAAAAAACGGTTTGGTGGATTCACATCAGACCTATCAGGTTAATACGATGGCATTGTCAAAAAAATGTTTTAATTCATTATATTAAAATCAGGCAAAAACTCCTAATGTGACAAATTTCATCTTCCGTCTGTGTAAAGTACACATACGAAACTATCATTTCCAAAAAAAATTTCGTTCAATATTGTAAATTACCAAAGATGTGATTTAAAAAAAAAAACTATATTTGGGTGCCCTTCCGATTTTTTTGGTGAAAAATCGTCTGATAACGATTTATATAAAACCATTTCAATTACCTACAAATGGTTTATTGAAACTAAATCCATTGATTCAACACTTTAAGTGATAAAGGCAAAAAACAAAAAATGCAGCATTTCTTTTTGTTCTATTGTTTGGTAAATTAATTTTCAAGCATCTTACTCCTTCGGTGTATGTAAGATGTTGTTTGATTGTTGATATTTTATACTCTGGCATCGAGAATACTCTGGATATTTCTTAAAATGAGGATTTTGTACAGACAGTTGTTTTCTGTAATTTTGCTTTTTGTTAGTTACAGCTAGAGTTATGAGACCATGCGGTAATAGAAGAGTGTTATTTACAGAAAATAAATTGCCTAACTTTCTTTTAACAGTCCAGAGGAGGATAAGGGTAATTTGTTAAACCAAGTGGTAGAGTTTCGTGAAAAATTATATCTTTAGAAGTTCGGCGAAAATCGAATATCCTGGAGAGACTTAGAAAACTTTAAGAATTTCAATTCACATTCAATATTTTTTTAACCCAATTTTCTAGTTAATGTTCTGTTAAACTACCTTTAATTTTCAAATAAATTAAAATATTTTACATGAATAAATATTGTGAGAATATATATATATATATATATATATATATATATATATATATATATATATTATAGATGTATTCTCGTTAATAATTAAGTGGTTTCATTTAATAACTAACGCAAAAACATAGAATCTAAGACCTACTAATAACAAAAAATCACTGAGAGTTTTCTTGAAAAGTTTTTAGTCCCGTAGGTACCATTAGTAATAAAAGGGCCGCTGTTCTTTGATGGCCGTAAGGTGACCAATATCCTTTAAACTTTGGAGAAAGGTTAGAATATGCGGTTTAGCCCTTTTCTGCCAGAGGAAAATACATTAGTTTGACCCGAACTAAAGGCTTTTGTTATTATATTAAGGTTTATTATTATAGCTTGAATATAAGGTTAAAATCTAAATTTAAGATGAAAATAACGATTGTCACTGGTTCAATTTAGGATCAATTGTGATTTAGATTTTAAAATTAAGGTTTAAAACTGGTCATAAAAGTTTTATTAAAACTGCTGAAAAGGTTAATCACGGATGATTACTTTCATTTATTTTGTTAAATCAAGCTAAAAATTACGTTTTAAAACAGGGCTCATTCAAAAGTTCTGGGAAGTTTTAAAACACCTAATTTATTTTCGTTTGGCAGGTTTATATTATATTATTAATACAGGATGGACCAAATCCAATATTCGATATTATCTAACAAATAGTTAGAAATTCAGAAAAAATAAAGAAAAAGATCAAATTTGTGCCACGTAAAGGAAAACTATAACTTTCAACCATTATCAAGATTAGGGCAGCTCATCATATTGTTGAGTTTAAAAGATTGTGGTTCTAGTACCAATAATTCAAACTATCTTCATATTATAGAGGATGCTACATAGTTTTGGAAAAGGTTAAAAACTAAAGAAACAGGGAACACTTCAAAAACCTATATTGAAACATAATTTTTTTTCTGTTTCTTAATTTGAAGAAAATTTCAAAAATTTCGCTAAAAGATAAGAGGACATATTTATTCTTTGTTAAGATAGTCTTACATCAATGAACAATTATGTTATGATTTGACTTTCTTGAGAGTGAGCAACAGTTAAGAATGAATACAAATGAAGTTACAATTTTTGCTTTTCCAGAATTATAAAAAAGTTCATACAAGTTCTATTTTGTGCTTCAATTACTAAACCTGTAACAATTCTAATAATTTCAGAGTATTTAAAATTGATGCAATAAGTTGTGACTGGTTAATTTGTTGTGCCACGTTATAAGTATAACTGGTTGCAGTCGCTAGCCCTCAAATTATGATTGTGGTTAAAATAATCGGTCAGTCTGTTTTCAGGCATGCAGTAATCAGAATTTCCTTTCAGATTTCTTTTCTGGAAAACTAGCGTCCTATCAGATGTTGGAGAATTTAATTATACATGGTAATATGCTATCTTGCTGATATATTTCAGAAATTTTTGTTCTTCCCTATTGTTTTAATTTTGGGTTTATGGATAAGCTTCTAGTATAGGTTGGTTCCTTTTTCCCTTATTTAGGGGGAGAGTCTTAATTCGGAAAAAATAAAATATTCGTTATAAAGCAGTACTTTTGGTGATTTACTGAAATTTCCTACATAAAATTTTAGGTAAGTTTTCTCAGTTTTATACATATACAAAACTGAATGGCGCGTTCTATTTAAATATAAAAAAGATAGCTTAAATTATCGATATGAAAATCATCACCATCCAACCTTCACAAACTAATGCATAATGCATAAGCAAAACGACAGTGTTATTTCCATTTAAGAAAAAATCAAACCAATATTATTTTTAAGACTATAGCTCCTTCACAGTTAAAATCGCCCACAATCACATTGTAGGTGCAAAAAGAAGCTCCTATACAACCAAGGTCTAATGAAGAATGAAACATAAGACATCAATACAACTATATAAAAAATGGAGAAGAAAAGCCGGAGGGCAGAATATTTCCATACTTATCCTTGACATGGAATGGGGTTATAATACCGACGACGATGCTGAGAACAACAATATATACCTTGTTTTCAACGCAAAACAATCAGACATATTTTGATCCGCTACCTGAGGCAGACACTATAACCTGAATATCTCTTACATCACCAGAAGCGAAGATAACCTGCCTCTATGAATATATAGAGAGGTGAAGCCTAGCGTGCTGCACAGCCAATACAGGCCAGCTTTATTAAATGTTGGATTCTAAATATCAAATATTATCCCAATATCGCAGGCCAGATGACACTTTACTAAAGTCGACTCGAACATAGGATTCTCGATAGTACCGTCCACTGGATTCCTCCTAAACCCAAAACTCTAGGACTCTGTTTGCCTTTCTAAGTTTTTCCGTTCCCTAAACCAATGTCCTTTAAGAGAAGTGCTTTTGAGAACAAAATACATCTTTTTTCAATGATTTTTCTAATTTGTTTCAGGGTTTGTTTTTGATACTGAGGGCGACCAACACTCTTAAGCTGATGGTATACTGAATACCTGTAGGCACCGAAGAAAAACTGTGGGCACGAATACAAAATTCAATAAACGATTTATGCTCAGATGTGGAGATGATGGAAAGGGTGCAGTTCAACGGAAGTTATGTTGAATATTTACTTAAAGGTAAATTAAGCAATTAAATAAATAAAATTTTTATGTGTTATTTTGTTATTGACTTTGTGTGTCATTCCTAATGTTCATTCTTACATTATTATCACTTCTTGCGTGTCATTTTATATTTTTGTTGGCTTGTTGGCTCTTAAATATGCTCCAAATTGCTTTGACCAGTCCTAAGCCGAATAAAGTTTTGAAAGGGACTGCGGTTGCTCAATACGCAACAAAATATTTAAATGCGATGAAACAGCTGCTCAAAACGATATCAAGAAATAGGAAGTTTTAATCAGAAATTTAATATACCAATGCACAAAAAGATTATGTAATTTTAGATGAAGATGAAGTGCGCAATCTTGATATCTTAAAAAAGATTTCAATAATTATATCTTTGCTATCCTGTATTTCGGAAAATATCAACTTTTGGACTAAAATTAATTGGGCTAGATTCGCATATTTTAGCATCAGGAATTTACGCTAGCATTTTTGTAGAGAACTTCTAGAGACACTATGTATATTAGTTTCAGTATACAATTCGATAGATTACACTGAACAACAGCCAAAATTTATCTAAAATAAAATCTTACCATTTTTGGTGTGCTAAAACCGAAACTATCTTTAATATTATTTTAAGATTTAGAGATACGAGATGTCATGTCCTCCTATATATTTATAATGTAACCGCAAGAATGTAAGTGGTGTATTTTTATTGTTATATCAATAGAGGGGTGCGACGTTACCAAATATACGTTTTTCCCAAACTAAGAAAATTTTTACAACTTGGCCACACCGCATCTCCAGGGATGACCACCCATATACTGTCTCTACTCCCAGGACTTAAAATAAGGGAGATAAATGAGATGTAAATCAGTTTTTATGTCTGCTTTGAACTGAAGAGTCCCTGTATACAAACAAATAACAAACGCCACAATTGCAGATATTATGGAATTGAATACAAAACTCTCGAATAGTTTTTAAGAATGTAAAAGCCGTATTTGGCTATATAGGCAGCTACAAAACGGAGAAGTTAGTTATTCGAAGTTAGTGAGTCGAGTCGAATAGTTGAGATTGAGGATTGAGATGACTTGAAAGTGTGTAAACAATCCAAATCACTTCTGTTATTTTTGTGATGAGGGACTATTGCGTCTCAGAAGCGGTCTATTAACCCATTGCTAAAACAGGTATATCAGATTTATTTCGGTTGCAATATTGGGGATCAATACAAACAGTGGGCGCCACATATCTGGTGAAATGCATGCGCTTCAAGTCTGAGAAACTGGTTAAATAGTAAAAAACAGTATAGTGGTTTACTGCCCAATGATTTGGAGAGAGCCTTCAAATCATGTTAATGATTACTAATTCTGCATCATATCTCGTGTTAGGTAAGGCACAGGTAGATCCGAGAAGAAAAAGTCGGTTATCAACTATCCAAATATACCATCTGTCATGATATCTGTGCTTCGTAGTGACGAAGTTCTTATTCCAGAACCCTCAGAAACATTGACTTACGAATCAGGTAATAACAATACAACGATTTTTCAAGAAGAAGATATGTCATCAGCATAAAGACATCCTCATTTCAGATCCAGTAAGTTATACCGCCAATTGCATAAAATAACCAAATCAGAATTAAACGATCTTGCGAGAAACTTATTAGAGGACGGTGTTTCAGTATGTGTTTTTCTTAAACGCCATAAAGACCTACACCATTTTTTAACACGGAAAAGAACTTGGTTTTCTGCAATACCATTAGCGGTTTATTGACGGCTTTAAATATAAACTACAAGCCAGAGGAATGAAGATTGTTTATAGACAGTCCAACATTGAATTTAAAAGTAGTACTATTGCATAGAGCACATATTTTACCGTCTATTCTACAACGTGAAAAGAATGTACAATATATGCCACTGATAGACCCTAAAAAGATCTTGTTGCCACCACCGTATGTCAAATTGGGTTTAATGAAAAACTTTGTTAAGGCACTGGATACAGCACCAGCTTTTCAGTACCTGTGTCAGAAATTCCCAAGACCAAGTAAAACAAAAATTAAAAAATTTATTTTTGTTGGGCCACAGATTCGAAATGTTCTGAACAACATTTTGACAGCACTCTATCAGATATTGAAAAAATGCTTGTAATGATTTTCGCTTCGTGGTTCCTAATTTCTTTGGAAATAGAAAAACTGACATTTACTTTACTCTTGTTGAAAATATACTGTCATTGAATCAAAAAATGGGTTGAAAAATGTCTCTAAAGATTCATTTCCTACACTTACATCTGGACTTTTTTCCTGACAATTGCAGAGCTGTAAGTGATGAGTACGGGGAACGCTTCCATCAAGATATATCAACAATGGAGAAAGATATCAGGGAAAGTGGAATGCTCCCATGCTTGCCAACTAATGTTGAACTCTTGCTAAAGATGCTCCAAAAAAAATCACAAAAGAAAAGCTAAAAGACAGGATATTTAGTGTCCCTACAAGTATGTATTTTTCATCATTTTGTTAAAAATAAAATAAAAATAAACTTGTTCTTCAAAATTGCAACTAAATTTTTAATTTCATTGTCATTTTTGAGTTCAGCGCTCCAAAATTAACAAAAAAAAATACTTTTCATACAAGATAAAACAAATCAATTAAAATGTGTCAGTGTTATCATATGAAAGCCTTTAATTCTGAAATTATTATTTGGTATTTTAGCATAAAAATGAATTTCATCGCTACTCAAAATAGGACAAGCAAGGAAAATATTTTGTTAACTTTAAAAAAACTAAATACTTTACACGGTTCTTTCATCGTACGCTAAGCAGCATGACTAAGCTATTTTTTTCAAAAACCACGACGTCAGAATTTAGGTTTAAAAACACTAAACTGAACATTAACATCATTAATAGATTTAGCGGCCCAAGCTTAACAGGTTTTAGCAGTTCAGGAAGTTTAGAAATTATTGCTAACCCGTGGTTTAGGCTTAGATAATTGCTTTACTTCGACAGAAAAGGTTGTATCATGCAGTGGCGTCTTATAATTACAAAACGGTTGAAAAAAATATCTCCTTATTTTCCTTCCATTCTATATCCCTGTGTGTAAGTAGTAGTAATCTCTAATTCCTTTTTTGTGAAAAGGGGTTATTCAGGCTTGTTTCATCATTAGGAGAATTTTTTTCACATTTAATTAGTTCTACAGCTCCCCTATAATTATTATTATTATAACCCACTGATTCAATTGATCATAAAATTCTTTTCTCATTAGTTTCGACCTGTGAATTCTGTATATATGTTTTTAGAGACGTTGTGGCATTTTTAACCGACTTCTAAAAGAAGGAGGTTCTCAATTCGTCGCGTATATATATATATATATATATATATATATATATATATATATATATATATATATATATATATATATATATATATATATATATATATATATATATATTTATGTATGTACACCGATTTTTCCGGAACGGCTGCACCAATTTGAATTAAATTTTTTACATTATGTTCAGGGAGTTGCTGCGGTGGTCCCATATTTTTTTGGAGGAAATTGGTGCAGTAAAATCCAAGATGGCGCCGACAATATGGCGGCCAAAAAAATTAATTTTGTCCGATTTTCTCCAAAATTGGTATGGGGAAATTTTCTGGGTTGTACCCAACGAATCTGAAATTATTTTTAAAAAATTCAAAATGGCGGATCCAATATAGCGGACAAAAAAATTTAATTTTGTCCGATTTTCTCCAAAATTGGTATGGGGGAGTTTTTGAGGTCGCACATTACGAATTCAAAACATTTTTAAAAAATTCAATATGGCGGATTTAATATGGCGGACAAAAAAGTCGATTTTGTCCAATTTTCTCCAAAATTAGTACAGGGAAGTTTTCGAGGTCGCATATGACGAACCTGAAATTATTTTAAAAAAATTCAAGATGGCAGATTCAATATGGCGGACGAAAAAATCAATTTTGTCCGATTTTCTCCAAAATTGGTATGGGGAAGTTTTTGAGGTCGCACATAACAAATCTGAAATTATTCTTTTAAAATTCAATATGGCGGATCCAATATGGCGGACAAAAAATCAATTTTGTCCGATTTTCACCAAAATTGGTACGGGAGAGTTTTCGGAGTCGCACATGACGGATCTAAAATTATTTTTAAAAAATTCAATATAGCGTATCCAATATGATGGATAAAAAATTAATTTTGTTCAATTTTTTTCAAAATTGATATGAGGGAGTTTTTGGGATAGCACACTACGAATCTGATATTATTTAAAAAAAAATAAATACGGCAGATCTAAAATGGCGGATTAAAGATTCTTCATCTCTCGATTTTGTCTAAAGTCAGTATGGAGGGATTTTTGTTAGTGTTAATTTTGAAATTAAAATATATTTTGAAAAATTTAATCTGGCGAATTCAATATGGTGTTCTAAAAATTTTATATTCTTCGACTTTCTCCAAAACTGATACAGAAGGTCCTTGAGGGTTTAAATTATGATTTTAATAGTATTTTTTCAAGCTTCAATATGGCGAATGCAATATGGCTGACTAAAAATTTTCCATTTTTCGATATTGTTCAAATGTGGAACTGAATCGTTTTTGAGGATGCAAATAGCGAATATAAAATTATTTAAAGAAAATCTAATAAATCAGATGCAATATGACCGTTAAGAAATTTTAAATTTCTGGATTTCATCTAAAATTAGTACTAAGGGGCTTTGAAGGGTTAGATTTAGATTAGATTAAGACGTTAAAATTATTTTTTTGAAATTCAATATGGCGGATCCAATATGGTGGGTTGAAAATTTTACCGTATTCACATTTTTTCAGATTTAATATTAAGGCGTTAGGGGTGGTGTATTATGAATATGAAGTTAATTTTTTACAACTATTAGGTTGATAAGATACAATATGAGGGACTAAAAATTTTACAATTTCCAGTTTTATCTAAAATTGATATTGCGGGGTTCTTGGGGTGTGTACAAACTCAATATGCAATATAAAATATATCGGGCTAAGAAATTTACGTCTCAAATTCTTTAAATATCGATATTGGAAGGTTTTGGGGCCTATATTACCAAGATAGTGGATTTACTATGACAGACTAAATATTTGTTTGACACAATTTTATTGGTATTTGTAAAACTCTAAGAATCAAGGAATTTTTAGTGATTCATTTTAGGATGAATTACAATTCTGAATAAAATGGATACTTTTTTGCCACCTTGGAGTCATTGCGTTGTACATTAATCTCGATTAGCACGTAGTTCAAATAATTTATGAATATCATAAGGAATTCAAAACTAAAAATCGAAAAATAAAATTTTTTTAAAAAAATTGAACCGACTTCTAAAAGTGAGCTAAAAAGGGAAAAATAACTAGAAATTTTTATAGGAAATTAAAATTTTTGAAGTCGGCGCCAAATTGTTTCTAAATGAAATAAATAACTACTAATATATATAAATTATAGTAAGAAAGCAATTACAAATAAAGTATTTTTAATCTGTTTATGCGAATCACATTTTGTTAGGTATTAGTTTGGCGCCGACTTCAAAAATTTCAATTTCATATAAAAATTTCTAGTTATTTTTCCCTTTTTAACTCACTTTTAGAAGTCGGTTTAATTTTTTTAATAAAAATTTTATATTTATATGTAACAGTAGAAATTAATAATCATTTCAAGAAGATGAGGAAAGAGCTGGTAAAGCTAATATTTTTAATGGTCTAAATTAAAAGCATATATTTGGGCGAATGGCTTCATCCTTGAAGGTCCTGCCCCTTGAAACGCTGAAAGTTGCCAGTTTTCTATCATCTTTATTCAGTCCGGTCAAATGCAGATTTAGACAGATGGAATTTCCCCCTGTATTAATATTTTAAATTCAACGTGGCAACTTTCGAAATTGTTCTCGCAGATCGAGAAGCAGCAAAGTAGAAGGAAACGTTACTTTGGAGGGGGAAGTAAAATCCGACGTTCTGTTGTAAGATTTGGATATCTTGCATTTCTTTAATTTTATCCGTTAACGGTACTGTGATTCCTGTCGTGCCGACATGTTCTCGCCAGAATTGTGGTCTCTGTTCTACAGGGGTATGCTCTGCATTTTGCCTCATGCCTTTATTGGAAGCTAATCCTCCATTTGACGTAAGACCTCCTTAAGAGATTTATAAATATTCGGCATATTCATAAGACCTCCTAGAGAGATATGTAAATATTCGGTATGCTCGTTAAGGTATTAATTAATTTTTGTACATATAAAGGCTGGGTCATCTGTTGGTTTCTTTTGAAACTATTAATTTCGATGTCAAGTAACAAGAGCGCGTTTTAATAATCGAAACTTATGACGAAAACGGTCAACATAAACGTCATTCAGGACCCGGAATTCGCAAAATTGTGCAACGTTTCAAGGAAACTGGCTCGGTAAAAGGTCATAAAATATATTAATATGCTTGGCTAGTTCGTACTCGTCAAAACATAGCCGCTCTAAGTGAAAGTGTTTGTGCCATGAACATCAGCCAAGCATGATTCACAAGAATTAAACATTTCTCGAACCACTTTACGTCGGATTTTGCATGTTGAACTTCATTTGCATCCATACAGGATCTAATTGACTCAAGAATTGAAACCACAAGACCATCACCAACGCCGCACTTTCGGAAATTGGATGCTTAAGAGAGAAGAGGGTTTCTCTTCAAAAATTACACATGTTCATAAACAAAACTGTCGCATTTGGGGCTTGGTAAATCCTCACATGATTCATGAAGAATTACTCTATGCGGAAAAGGTTACCGTTTGGTGCCAATAATGGGCTGGCAGAATCATTGGACCACTTTTCTTTGAAGATGAACGTGAAAAGGCCATTAGAGTGAATTATAAGCGTTATCGGAACACGCTGATGGATTATCTTTGACCAAAACTGGATGAATTGAATGTAAATGATCCTTGGCTTCAACAAGATCGTGCAATACTACACGTAACATGTGAAACAATGGGTTTATTGAGACTGAAATTTTTGGGGTTTTTTAAACAGTAAAGTTTATGCCAATGCCCCACGAACAATTCAAGGCCTCAAATCCAACATTCAACATGAAATACAGGCCATTGAACTCTTATTCCTCGAAAAAAGTCATGAATAATTTTGATGTGAGGATGCAGGTCTGCCAAAGGAGCCGTGGTGGTCATATGAATGATATTGTTTTTCATACATAATTGCCACACATTAATTTTTAATAAAGTTTCACGAATTAACTTGATAAAATATATGTTTGATATTTTAACTTGAAAAAACCAACAGATGGCCTATCTTTTACTATTATGTGGTTTAACTCACACCCTTTTTTTTATTAATTAATAAATTTTTAAAATATGTAGCGCACGATCAGTGGTGGTAATATCTTTCAGTGTAGTTTATTTATTATAATGTATATATTTTTTTTATCTCTGGCTAAAAATTATAACTCACTATTTGTGGGATATTTGTTAGGGAGTTATTTAAAACTTTGACGCATAGGAAGTTAATTTTATTTTCATTTCAGGATGTTGTAGATTTTATTTGGTAAAATTTATTTTATATATGTGATTAACATTAATCTCAGTTCTTTTATTTCGTTTTTTGGACAACTAACACCGCTTAAACTACTCCTCTCAATTTAGTGGTTTAACTCAATAAAAGAACATATCATTAAAAAATTGAGTGGCGCCCTGGTATAAGTACTCCTTACACACACACACCATCTGCTCACCGATGAAAAGCTGCCGTTCGCTGGCCTAGTCATCTTGAAGTTAAAAAAAATCTCATAAAACAAAAACAATAAGAAAATATGTACCTATATATTTAAATTTAAAAACGAGGCTACATGCCATAAGATATTGTGCTTTATCTTCTTTAAGTGATTGGGACTAATATTTTTACCATTTTCTTATCTGAATAAGCTGAAAATATACTATATTTATGGTATTTGTATTTAAAATCGTATAAGATTTGATACTGAAGCATTAAACATATATTTTTTCCTCCTTTGTTCCAGTATATTGTATTTGGTTGGTAGGTTTAATTTTTAATACAATCTTTATCTCATTTTATTTTTTTAGTTAAATTCTGTATTAATTTCTCTTAGACAAAAACTGAAATTTTGCTGTACTCCTTTTTAGTTCAAATTCTATATTAAAATCTACTAATTTATGAAATACCAGAGAAAATTGTTTAAAATTTATTCTCTGATATTTTGATGTTCTTTTTGATAAAAAGCCTATATTTTGTGAAAACATTTTATCCTTAATTAACTCGGAAACACACGTATAAAGAAAAGGTAAGAAAAACTAGCAAAGTCAAAGCTGCTATGGAATTCTAACATAATGCGTACCAGACACGCACTAAAATTGAGTTTATCGCCAATATATATTTATATATATATATATATATATATATATATATATATATATATATATATATATATATATATATATATATATATATATATATATATATATATACAGATTCCTCCGTGTGCGATGCAATAGCAATGGATACATCCACATTATGCCGTTGAAGGGCTGAAATCACATTTAGCAAACTTACAACTATATGCAACTCCGTACATAAATAAAATAAAATGCGAACAGTAAATGCAAAGAAAACACCTACGGAAAGATGTCCTGATGTTTCTCTCTGTTTATCACCGGATTTAGGTTCCCTGCTGCCATAGTTTCCTAGCATTTCATTCTCCGATTCATAGATTTTTCTTTAGGTGTCCAGCACACCATTATTTTTAATAGTCTTTTCTCGCCCATTCGGTTAATATGTCCATAGTAAGATAGTTCGTCCTGTGTTTATCAATTTTCTAATCTCCTCATTTCTAGTTTCGATTTTCTGGCTGACTTTCCTAAAAAGTATATTTGGGTGGCAAAAAGTTTTTATTCCATTATTTTGTTAACATGCCCAAGTACATAATCGTACATAAATGTACTATTAATAATTGTGTTGTAAATTAAATTTGTTGTTTTGTTTTTAACTACTGTTTAGAATTAAGTGCTCCTATAATTTTTCGTGTATCCTTCAGTTAGTCATCTTGTCACATCTCCTAACGTGACCAGTTGTTATGCCTAAGTAAGTAAATTCATAAAATTGTTTATAGAGTACAAAAAAAGTTGGCGGGATGATCTTAAACAGATTTTGAGAAAAGATGATGTCAACTCATACAGAACAGAGAGACATGGATAAATTTGGAAGAGGCCTATATCTAGCAGTGGACAGATGAAGGCTGAAAATAAAGAAAAAAAGACTCACACTATGCAACAATTAATTGAGATAAAATGCAATATTGAAATCGGATATAAACCTAGAAAGAGCTATTCCATAATCGTTAATGCTGAAAGCTATTTAATGAACACTTGATATGTCGAACCAACATCAGTATTGTAGCAGCATATATATATATATATATATATATATATATATATATATATATATATATATATATATATATATGATATAAAATGTTCGTTCCATCATATTCTTTCTGTGTTAGAGGCTGCACAGCTTGAATAAATTGCTATAGAATACATTTCATTCTATTCCATTCTATGGTGGAACAGGCAGGCCATTATCTCAATTGTGGTGGAATAGAATGAATTGTATTTTATATCAATTTATTTAAGCTGTACAGCCTCTAACACAGAAAGGATATGATGGAACGAAGTTTCCATTTACTGTTCGCGTTTTATTTCATTTATGTACGGAGTTGTATATGGTTGTACGTTTGCTGAATGTGATTTCAGCCCTACAATGGCATAATGTAGATATATCCACTGCTATTGCATCTCACATGGAGGAATCCGTGAAAGCCGCATAAACATAAATACGCCATCCGGCGGGAGGTCGGCGAAGCCGCGTTCAATGGTGCATACTTCCTTCCAATCTGTCCTTTGCACAGACAGGTACATATCGGTACCCTGATGAGTCTCGTAGAGACAAAACATCCACCTCTGTCGTATCACTGTGTCGGGAGGGTAAGTTTCGACTTTCTTCTCGGTATGGTGGTACAGGTAGGTCATCATCTCGATGGTGGTGGAAAAGAATTAATTGTATTCTATAGCAATTTATTCAAGCTATGCAGCCGCTAACACAGAAAGGATATGATGGAACGAACATTTTATTCCATATATATATATATATATATATATATATATATATGCTGCTACAATACTGATGTTGGTTCGACATATTAACTATTCATTAAATAGCTTTCGGCATTAAGGATTACGGAATAGCTCTTTCTAGGTTTATATTGGATCTCAATATTGCATTTTATCTCAATTAATTGTTGCATAGTGTGAGTCTTGTATATTTTACTGAATCTAGTATAGAATCTCAAAGCTTTTTTTCTTTATTTTCAGCCTTCATCTGTCCACTGCTGGATATAGGTCTTTTCCAAATTTATCCATGTCTCTCTGTTCTGTACGAATTGATATCATCTTTTTCTCAAAATCTGTTTAACATCATCCAGCTACCTTTTTTTGCAGTCTATCAACATTCCTTTTTGTACATCTTGACCTAGTTTTCTTGTTTCACACTTCATTTCTTAGACTTAAGCGTAGTATCACTCGTTACATTGCTCTTGGACAGTTCTTAATTTCTACATACTTTTTGCCTTAAAATTACTGCTTCCATTCCATATGTCATTTCGGGAATGACGCATTAATTGAATTGCCTTATCTTGTTTCTCTTATAATATTGATCTAATTCGAATCTTCGCGCAGCTTTATCGCCGATTTTGCATATTGGTATATATTTTTCAATACATTTTTGTAGCGATTATCTATACGGGCTCTGTCTAGATAATTCATAGTCTCCTAAAGTTCAATGGGGTTGAAGGCTTTCTCATAATCGACAAAAGCCTCGTTTATTTGAACTCTATATCTGAATTATTTCTTTATTAATAGTCTCACAGTCAGCAAGTGGTAAAATAAGTTATAATCTTTTCTGTAAGCTACCTGTACTTCTAGCTGATAACCGTTCGGCTTGTTCTCTATTCTATTTGCTCTTTTGATTGTGCATTTTTTTTGTAATGTCTTATTAATAAAGGCGTTTATTGTGTACAACTTTTGTTGTTCTAGAAAATAATCAGCATTTATTCTTGATCGTTCCTACTGCCGATTCTATACTATCCTATGTATTCTTCATGTCCTTCTTGCTCTGCTATTACCGAGTCGAAATCTCTCATAACTATATCTTCTCCAGTTTTGTTTCTTTCTTTTGCTTTAGTAATTTCTTCGTGTGTTAGTTTAATTTCCTCGTCTACGCGGGTTGTAGGCATGTGTACTTGAATGAGTTTAATTTTTTCTTTGTTTGATATTTTATTAGTTACATAAGCAATATTATCTGGGATTCCTTATGTGCACTAGACTAATGTACTATCTTATTAATGAGAAACCAACGCCGTTTTATCTGCCAACATCATTTCCTTTATAATATAGCGCGTTTACAAACTGAAGTATGGGCAGACTCTTTCCTGCTTTTTTATTTTTTATAAGACCAATTGAATCTCATTTGAGTTTAGTTGACTCGTTTGCTAGGTCAAAAATCTCTGTGGTTAGTTATCTCTCAAAGTTTAGCCAGTTTCTTCTCTCCCTTAGAATGTTTTATGCATTTTTGATAATTTCATAGTGCAGGTTTCTGAGCATCTACCGGCTTGGCGAAGATCCTGCTTTATTTTAGATATCGGCATTTTATACAGGGGATTTTGGCATTAAAACGCGACGCCTACCATTGCGGATTGGTGAGTCGAAGTATCATAACTATTAAAAAAAACTAAAACAATCATGCCTGTGTTAACCCAATTTCGAACTAGTCCAGGATCATTTCCTTTGTGATTCGGGCTAGAACTGGTGATCGCAGCTGCCCTTCAACAGAGAATGGGAATTTTAAGGAAAGAATATTTGCTTTTGTTTAAGATTTTGGTTTAGGTCATGATATATTACGAAAGGGAGAGCAGATAAACTATAAGTTCACAGAGGCAGCGTCGCCAACTCCCCATATCTTAAAAACGTAAACATTGTAAAAGTTTTTGATGGATTTACATACTTAGGCATCACAACTGGTAACGTTAAGAGACGTGACAAGATGACTTACTTAAGGATACACGAAAAATTATAGGAGCACTTAATTCTAAACAGTAGTAAAAGAACAAAAAAACAAAATTAATTTACAACACAATTATTAATAGTATATTTATGTACGATTACGGACTTGAGCATGTTAACAAAATAATGGAATGAAAACTTTTTGCCACCCAAATATACTTTTTAAGGAAGTTAGCCAGAAAATCGAAACTAGAAATGAGGAGATTAGAGAATTGATAAACACAGGACGAACTATCTTACTATGGACATATTAACCCAATGGGCGAGGAAAGACTATCAAAAACAATAGTGTGCTGGACTCCTAAAGAAAAATCAATAAAATAGAGAATAAAATGCTAGGAAACAATGGCAGCACGGAACCTTAGGGCGACTACATTCGCTTTAAATCCGGTGATAAACAGATAGAAACATCAGGACGTCTTTCCATATGTGGAAAATTGTGACGTCAAGTGACATACGGTTAAATAGATCTTCAAATATGCTATATAACATTATAATTCATATAAGTCTTTAAAGTTTTTTTATCAAATACTCCTTTAAATTTTTCGAAAGGAAAAGACACCTTCTATTTCATTTTCTTATATACTCCTTAACATATGGCTTTTCTTTCTCTTCCACTCAGTTTTATTTTGTGTCACCTGTAGCTATTTCCTTCCCCCCCTTTCTCTGGAATCGTCCGTCCCTTTAGGAGATATTTCTATGCCTCGTGTGTATAATCATCATATTCATTTTAGAAAATAATTTATGCATTTTCTTTTTACTGCATTGCTATATGACTTGCTAAATTTCATTTTGCTCGTCGATATTCTCAATGACATCCTCTACTCCAATTTGTCTTCTGATTTTCGCACTTCTAATTCTGTATCTTAAGCTTATCCATAACATCACATTTTTTGGTACCCGCTGAGTTATGTTTATAGTTTTGTTAAAGATTTAATAGTCAACACCACGATCATTACAACACATATGTTGATAACTCTCTTCAGGTTGACTGGTATATTCAGATAAATAAATGTTTTGATGAAACAGCTAATGATATTAAATTTATTTTACCTATTTGACTCCTTATTGCAAAGTTTTAATGCATAGCTTAGGTAGAATTACTCTCTGATGTTTTCTAAATTGAAATTTTTAATTCCAAATATAGTGTCTTGCAGTGACATAACTGACTAAGGACTATTTTGTCAAAAATCATTCTAAGTTTTTCTAGCATCATCTTAATTATGTTGGTGCTGCTCACAAAAATATTTAATTTCCTAAGCACAAAGTCAAAGTATCATCCGTCGATGTTCGCCCAGTTTGTGTCTCAGATCAGTTAATAAAAGCGTTATTAGGAAATAGTGTATATCATTTTGGGAAAGTAGTATTTTCTTATCATCAAGATTTTATTGATTCGTAAGTCAACAATAGTTTTAACTTGTTTAGTAGCATAGTTATATATGGTTTTCATTAGAATCCTATACCATAAGGATGTAAAGTCTGGAATTAATTTAGTTATTTAAAAAATCGTTTGGACATATAAACTTTCTTTTTTGACAGGGATTTTTCCAATGTATTAAATTGTACAGGATAACTCGAAAAAATCTGCGCTATAATCAATTATGATTTTTTCAAAAGTAACCCGTAATTTTTAGTACACCTTTAGACTCTCTGCAAAAGTTTGCACATTTTTTCTATTCCTATACCTAAACCTAACGTTTTCGATTTATCGACAATTGAAATTCAAAATAAAAATACCCTGTACCTTTGCCACATTTTGTCAAATTGTCACTTCGAGTAATTTTTAACTAATGAATTTTATTGAGGTACACAGGATAGAAATTCTTATGGCGATTGTAAATCCAATAAAAAATGTATCAGTTTTCCTAATCTTCCGCATATATCACAATCGACAATAAGCGAGTGGCTGCCGAGGTCTTCAAATTTAAATTCTCTTGAGTTCCTTTTGTGGGGTTACCTTAAGGTACTATTTTCAAAACTAAGCCAATTGAAAAAGGCTCGAATTTTTTAAATTATTCCAGAAGTAGTCATAGATGTTCAATATGAATTTATAAATCGCCTAGGTTACTATCAATCATCCAATAAAATCATAAATTAACTGTTGTTACTACTACGTTTCGAGTTTTAACTGACGATAAATCAAAAGCAAATATATTTAGTTATAGGAAATATAATACAAAAAATGTTTTGAATTTTGTAGGGATTTTAAAAGTATACAAAAGTTGAGGATCGGTATTTAACAAATCAAAGAATAGTTTCTTTCGAGTCACTATGTATGATTTAATATATTAGAAAAATTCGTACTAAGAAAAAACAAAGTCGACGTGTCCTAGAAATTTTTTTAAAAAAACGCAGCGTTCTTTAAATATTGGGTTTTTTCTAGACTCTACGTCCTCTGTATATAAAATGCAAAACCACGATGATATAAAAAAAAAACTTTAAAATTTAGTCACCGATAGTTGTTTTTAAAAGGTTTCTTCTTCTTTCTCCTCTTTTATTTAAGACGACGTCTTGTTTTTCTACTATATTAAGCCTCCTGTGATGTTGATGTCCAACATTCGTGCAATCGTTTTGGAGGTCGACTAGTGGATCTTCTAGTGTTTAGTATCTCGTTGTTAGCCCATTTTGCCCATCGATCGTCGCTCATTCTGTCCACATGATCCCTCCAATATCTGCGCCTTGACCTTATGAACCGTACCACATCAGGCACCTTGAGCTCTTCCCTTATTTCGGAACTTCTTATTTGATTTCTTAGAGTTACTCCTTTGATTGTTTTTAACGTTTTCATTTCAGCCGTTCGTAGCATACTTTTTGTTTAAGATGTTTCGGCTTAAGTTTCCGATGCATAAGTTAGTACTGATCTTATCACAGTTCTATAGATGCGTACTTTGCTCTCTGTGGACATATACTTATTTTTCCAGATTATGTCCCTCAGACATCCTAATATCCTTGAGGCCTTGTTAGTCTGTGCTCTGACTTCCTGATATAGATTTTTATTGTTTGATACACCAACTCCCAAGTATCTGCAAGACATGTTTTGTCTGATAGGATGGTTCTTCACTACCAATTTGCTTCTGACAGGATATTTTGACATTAGCATCGTTTCGGTCTTTTCTGTAGATATTTCCATATTTAAATTTTTTTATGTTGTCTGGAATCGATATAGTAGTCGTTGCAGATCGTCTTCATTTTCTGCTAACAGTAAGGCGTCGTCGGCAATATATGTGATTTTTAAAGATATTCGTCCCATTTTGTATCCTCCATTGACTTTTTTTACATTTTGTATTATCCTATTCATAACTAAATTAAAGAGAAATGGACTCATACTATCGCCTTGTCGTATTCCCGTCATGATAGGTATTTCCTCTGTTACTCCATGTTTTGTCTTTATGCGTGTCTTATTGTTTTTATTTAGCTCTTCAATAACCGTAATATAGTTGTGGTTAACGCCATTTTCCTGAAGTATTTGCAAGACTTCTTTAAGTCGAACTCTATCAAACTCTTTTTTAAGACCTACTAGGCAGATGAAAAGAGGTTTATTGTATTTTATCGAGTCTGTTGGATAATGAAAATCTGTCTAAACCCGTGTTGTTCTTCACTTATTGCAATTTTACTCGTTAGTTTTGAAGTCATGATTTTTGTTAATAATTTGCTAGTACTGTTTAGTAGTGTTATTGTTCTATAATTGTTGGGGTCATTCTAATTTCCCTATTTGAAGATGGGTATAATCAGGCTGTTCTTCCACTCTTCTGGAATACTGCAGGTTGATAGAATTTTGTCGAATAGTATTGTTAGTGCTTTTTCTAGTTCAAGGCCCCCATAATTAAGCATTTCATTGGAAATATCGTCGGTTCCCGGAGCTTTTCTATTTTTCAGTTTGGTCAGCATTTCCTGTAAATCTTCTATTTTTATGTTCTCGTCTATCTAAATCTATTTGGATGTCCTCATTATTTTACTCCTGGTTATTGTAAAGGCTCTTCTTCTTTGACTTCTTTTTTCCTATTTCTTATTACGTTCCAAACTTTCCTTTGCTCTTCGTATAAATTCCTTTCGATTTCGGTGGAAAACCTTTTCCAGTATGTTTTCTTTGGCTCTTTAAACGCGGTTTTAAAAGGCAAAGTTATCATATATATCAAAAAAATATTTCACTGTTTTTATGCACATACAACATTAAACACCCAAGACTAACCAGGAATTTAATCCGGGATTATAGTGTTCCGATTCCGATCGCATGACCACTATATTATTGAAGCATTTTCTTCGATATTTCGTTATGTTTTTCAATGAAAAAAAAAACTAAAAAAAAATCGTTCTCTTTTTAATAAATCTATTTTTTGTAAATTTTTAATTAGTGCAGTATATTATGAATATACAAAAAATTTTCCTTACTTTTTAAATTAGAAAATTTGGCGAAATCAAGCACAGTTACTTGTGATGAGAATTTTTTTCTTCTAAGACTAGAATTAATTTCTTGGCGAGTTGCCACTGTACCATGGGCATCCATAATGTTAACGTAGAGTTTAAAATTTTCGTTGGTTTATAATTTGAGAAGGGTCAACTTGAAGTTATAAATTACAATAAAGGTCTGTCTCCTGTTTCTTGCTAATGGCTTAGTCGTTTCCTCACCGGTTTTGCGAAACGGTAAAACAAAGCAAATCGCTACCGGCCTTAGTTTGAGGTTGTTTCTTACAATAGAGAATATTCTTTCAATAAAGGGTCAATATATAATCACGTATTTATTTTAAAAAAATGTTAAACAATAAATTAAAATATTATAGCAAAAAAGGTGGTTCATACTACACTCTGTTATGTTTACAGGTAAAACTACATATCAGAAAATTTTCTAAATTTGAAAGTTTACTAATATTGATAGGAGCAACTCGGCTGAAATATTTTCAAAATGGTGGCACTTTCGGTTATACTGTAAGTTGATGTTAACTTGCTTCTTTTAAAAGGAACATCCAACATATTATTGCCCTCTTAAATTATGCGCAAAATTCTAGGTATATCTTGTATATCATGTCTTATACCTAAGTCTAAGTATTTTTGACATGTTTAAGTTTTTATGTCAAAAATGACGTTTGCAGACTCTAAAATAATTATCAATTTTTCCTACGAGAAAGCCTTTTTTATTAACCGACTTCTAAAAGAAGGAGGTTCTCAATTCGTCGACTATGTATTTTTTTATGTAGGTACACCGATTACTCCGGAACGGCTGCACCGATTTGAATGAAATTTTCTACGTTTTGTTCAGGAAATTGCTGCGTTAGTCACATATTTTTTTGGATGAAATTGGTGCAGCAAAATCCAAGATGGCGTTGACAATATGGCGACCAAAAAAATTAATTTTGTCCGATTTATTTGTCAAAATTGGTATGGGGGAACTTTTAGGGTCGTACACGACGAATCCGAAATTATTTTTAAAAAATTCAATATGGCGGATTCAGTATGGCGGACAAAAGAATCAACTCTGTCTGATTTTCTCCAAAATTGGTATAGGGAAGTTTTCGGGGTCGCACATAACGGATCTAAAATTATTTTTAAAAAGTTCAGTATGGCAGAGGACAAAATCAATTTTGTCTGATTTTCTCCAAAATTGGTACGGAGGAGTTTTCGGGGTTGCACATCACGAATCTAAAATTATTTTAAAAAATTCAATATGGCGGATAAAAAATTAATTTTGTCCGATTCTTTCAATATTGATATTGGAGAGTTTTTGGGATCGCACATTACGAATCTGAAATTATTTAAAAAAAAATAAATATGGCGGATCCAAGATGGCGGATCAAAATTTCTACATCTCTCGATTTTGAAAATCAGAATTGGAGGATTTTTGTTAGTGTTAATTACGAATTTAAAATATTTTTTGAAAAACTCAATCTGACGGATTCAATATGACGTACTAAAAATTATACATTTTTCGATTTTCTCCAAAATTCATATAGAGGATTATTGATGGTGTAAATTATGAATTTAAAAGTATTTTTCAGGATTCAATATGGTGAACCAATATAGCAGACTAAAAATTTTACATTTTTCGATTCTGTTTAAAGGTGAGACTGAATCGTTTTTGAGGATATAAATAGCTAATATAAAATTATTTTAAGATAATCTAATATGTCAGATGCAATATGACGGTCTAAAAATTTTTAATTTCCGGATTTCATCTACAATTGCTACTATGGGGCTTTGAAGGGTTTAGATTTAGATTATATTAAGACGTTAAAAATATTTTTTTGAAATATAATATGGCGGATCCAATATAGTGAGTTAAAATTTTTACCTTAATCCCATTTCTTCAGATTTGGTATTAGGAGGTTTTACGTGTATTACGAATATGAAGTTAATTTTTTACAACTATAAGGTTGATAAGATACAATATGAGGGGCTAAAAATTTTACATTTTCTTGGGGCGTATACAAACTTAATATGCAGAATCAAATATATTGGGCTAAGAAATTTACTTCTCAAGTTCTTTAGATATCGATATTGGGAGGTTTTGGGGCCTATATTACCAATTTAAAATTAATTTGAAATTTAAGACAGTGGACAGATTAAATATTTGACACAATTTCACTGATATTTGTAAAACTCTAAAAATCAATGAATTTTTTAGTGGTTCATTTTAAGGTGATTTATAACTTTGGATAAAATAGGTCCTTTTTTGCCACCTTAGAGTCATTGCGTGTTACACTTATCTCGCTTAGTACTTAGTTCATATAATTTATGAATATCACAGTAAATTTAAAACTAAAAATCGAAAAATTAAATTTTTATACAAAAAAAAAATTGAACCGACTTCTAAAAGTGCGCTGAAAAGTGAAAAATAACTATACGTTTTGAAGTTGGCGCCAAATTATTTCTAAATGGAATAAATAACTACTAATACATACAAATTATGATAGAAAAGCAATTACAAATAAGGTATTTTTAATCTGTTTATGCGAATCACATTTTGTCAGGTATTAGTTTGGTGCCGACTTCAAAAATTTCAATTTCAAATAAAAGTGTATAGTTATTTTCCATTTTTTAGCGTACTTTTGAGAAGTTGGTTCAATTTTTTAAATATTTTATTTAATTTGTTTTGGATTTTTTGTCGAAAAGGGCCTACTTATTTAGATTTTTATAATATTTTGGTAATTAACCTCCAAATTTTATAATTTAATCTTATTTACCATTAAAAGTACCACCCTGTACTGATTATATTTAAATTTAGCATAAGATTTATCTCTATTAAATCATGAGCTAAATTTATTTCCGTTTAAAACACTTGTATTGAATAGAATGATAGAAACACAATGAAAAAGTTAGGCTGGTGAATCAATATGATAAAATAAAGATAGGATGGTAACTGTTTATATTTAATAAATACCAAACGAGAGCAAAGATTTATCATTAAAAATGATTTATATATTCCTGCATGGGTTTGAACCAATCGGAAAAAAATTTTCTCAGCCATGAAGATGGAATCTTCAAAACATGATTTTTCAACGCAGCTTCATCTGGCATAGAAAATTATTGATCATGCAATCTGTTCATGTATGAGAATAAAAGTAATCACTGGGTACCAAATCGGAGCTCTACGGCAGAAGACTTATAAATTTCATGTTTTCAATGTGTGAGAATTCTCATTGTTATAGTGAAGAATAATCCGCAATACCCGGTTTATTTTTCTCAATTTACTAAAGATTTTCGCACACAAAGGGTTATGTACCATTTAGAATTTATCATTCTGCGATTGCAATATGGTCAGCATTGTCGGAAAAACAGATGACCTTTTGCTTTAAAGTGCTTTATGTGCGAGCTGCTTTATTTGAGCGATCGTCAAATTATAAAGGACTCAACGCCAAATATTAATGCAATAAATTATATACGCTGATATTACTCATGTCCAGGGATGCGTCAATCACATAGTATGTTACATGATAATCTTGTATTATTAATTCATGCATATCATTGACTCTTTTTGCACTATAACTGATTTTGAATGACCTTCACGCAACTCGACCAGGATTGAATTCACTAAAACTAGCAATATACAGTGATTTTTGTTGGTGGTTCGTAGCCATATAATGAATTAAGTTTCTCGATGCTCTTCTGTCGTTACAAATCATGCCAAAAGTTGTGAAAAATAATTGCACCAAAATGTTTTTATTGAGATTAAATTTTAAAGTTACAGTTAATAACACAAATAGCATCCATTTGTCAAAACCTTCTGTCATATACCGTCTATAATGGACACAGGTAGAGATGTGATGGATAAAATTATTATTTACATAGATGGATTAAAAAAAGATGGAGTGAATAAGATTTGAAATTTATTCTAAATTTCCTATGATAAATATTAGCAGGACAATGAGTAAACAAGTTAATAAGTTATTAGCAGGTTGTACACCGAAGAAATCAAGAAATAGACAGATTTTGTATTTCAGTGTATATTTTATTACTATCGTACAAGCGCTTTCGGTCTAACCTAGACCATCCTCAGGGCTCAGACCTCATCAAAGGGAACACCTTAACCCTGCCAGTCTGAAAACAGTCCCCAACAACGCCAGCGTGGCCTTCACACAGAACAAGTCATGTACAATTAAAAAATTTTCTAAAAAATGTTGTCCCAAATTAAAATTAAAACTAATACTAAAATATTCAGAACACTGCATAAATTAAAATTATTAAACCAATAAAACCTTTACAATAATAACTTGCGTTGGCTAAACGTGTTGGTGACTGTTAGTTTCAGCCACCCATTCTGGGTCCGACTCTGTTTGCAACCGCCCACTCCGGGTCAGACGTTGCTATGCTAGTTTTGGTCCGCCCCAGATATTTAATTTCCCTGGTACACCCATATCTTGGAGGCATTCTCCTATCCGCCACCCGGGGAGGCGCCCGATGGGGGATAAGCAACCCCCCCGGAAGGGTTAGAAGGGAGTTAAAATAGTACAACTTGCCGGGATTTGTGTCCCAAAACTATGAGAGAGCGACAAAAGATCTATTGTAATGGAAACAGGAAATATTTCTGCTTCCATGTGGAACATGTTAAAAAATTAAAATTTCTGTATTTCGGCATCTTTTTTAAGCGGTAAATAGTTCACAATAGGAAAATAAGAAATGCAAGTTTGTCGGGTATTTTTATTCGAAGAATTTTCAGTTATATGGATGAGTAATATTGTCATTAGAAAAAAAAAAATCCAAAATATGTTTCTTGTTGTGACATGTTTTAAAACATAAGTTAAGCAAAATTTTAGAAAACAATGAATAGCTTCTAAAATGAGCGTAGAACCAGAACATAAAATTTGAAATATTTTTCTACCAGAAAAAAATATTTATATTTTTGGAATTAACAATAAAATAAATTTCATTTTTAATATATAATAAGTAGCACTTTTGAAATAATAGATATGATATAAAGTTTCCTTTTTTTAAATGCAAACACAATTGTTTTTATGCTTGTAAGAAAGTTATTAATTTTTATTGGGCATGAGAATGCTTATCAAAATTTAACTCGTTTAGTGTACATTGCAAAAAATGTAATTCTTGTGAGAAAATAGTTTAACCGTACTATGCCGGAAAAAAGGATTGGCCAAGAACTACATGTTATCTACCCAGAAGGTTGGTCCGAATGGACTGACCCGGGATCACCTGCTTTACCGCACTTTCCTGGTTTAGCGTTATTCGTGAGGCATGCTTGTGGGTATATGGTATTTTATTATACTATAAGTACCGGCAGACTAGCTTCTTAATATCCTACCGACACCGCTGCGAACCCGATAAGAACCAGTAGTGTCGCTCCTTGCTTTCTATCCTGACGTTACTAGTCGACATTGTTCCGAGAATGTTGTACAGTTTCTTTCTATCCTACCGCTATTCATAACCATACGCATGTAATGCTGTTATTTTTTTTAAGTTACGTAGTGGTTAGGAACGTCTTTACCGACAAGTGCAGGCCGGAATTATTGTTAGGGTCGTATAACATCTGTCGTCCGTAGCCATTGATTGTTGTCAGGGTTACCATTAATAAGTTATTAACAGGTTGTACACCGAAGAAATCAAGAAATTGACTGACTTTGTATTTCAGTGTATATTTGAATTATTACAATCGGCCAAGCGCTTTCGGTCTCTATCGGACCATCCTCAGGGCTCAGACCCTAAAAACGAGAGAATATGGTCAGCAAATAAGTTTACTCAGTACTCACCAACCACACTCACTCGTCAAAGGGCACACCTCAACCCTGCCAGTTTGAGAAAAGTCGCGAGCTTAGCCTCCACACAGGACAAGATGTATACAATTAAAAAATTTTTAAAATTAAAATTAAAATTAAAACCAGAACATTCAATACACAGTGCACGTTGACATGATTAAAACAATAAACATTTTCAATAACAACCCAAAAGGGTGAGGTTATGCCACACACAGTCATAGTATAACACGGCAATAAAACTTTCCAAAAATCAAAACTACATACAAGTGTGTGAAAGCCTGAGTAGGGATTTTCTGTATGAGTTTCCATTCTTGAATTCCCCGTCAGTTGTATTTAAAATCAGTAAATTATTGGCAATGAGCAAAAAAGGGGAAAAAGGCAGAAAGAAAGGGCATTAAAGTTTATTAAACTATAGCGTTACTGATATCGGCCATTCTGTGATCTATTTCGAACACTTGGGTTCAGTGGCGTGAAATAATTTCCATTTTTGTAAAAAAGCAACAAATTACACGAACATAGACGTAGTTAAAATTTGCTGAAATGTGTAAACTATTAATATATTTAGAATGAAGTGTCTGAAACTGAAAAAGATGATCAAAATTATTATAAGATTGCACCCCACGCAATCACAGCTCCCAGACATTTAAATTGTTTAATGATTTAAGGAAAAAGTTTGAAAATGGGGTTGCGGTCATTTACGTTGTTCATTCTTACATTGAGGCAATGATCGGGGTTTCTCTTTATCTCCCTGCATATTTCAAGATCCTCTCTGTAATCCAAGGTTTTAGAGTTATTACCCCTGGAGTGGTATAAGATTTTACTATTATGAGTAGGAGAGAAACTGTGTTTGGTAAAACTAATATAGTGACCAAACACAGAGGCCCGAGGTTTGTTAATATGTTCTCTAATTCGGACTGCTAATGGTCTAATAGTTTTTCCTATGTACGTCAGTAGTGAACATAACCCGATTCGCTCGATCCCCCCACTCCCCGACCTTGACCTTGACCTTGCTTCACCCCTCTTTGGCCCCGCCCACATGTCCTTGCCATTGACCTTGAAAATGCACGTGTGCTTTGGCCTTGGCCTTGTGTTCAAGGTTGTGTGTGTGACCTTGTCCTTGACCTTGGTCGAGACGACCTTGACTTTGTTGAAGGTCATCTTGGGTGTGTGACCTTGAAGTAGTTATTTGTGCATTGTAATAGTGTGGGATGATCTTGAAATGATTTTGACCTTGCAAATTGTTCTATAAATTGTGTGAGTCTACTTGCATTCATTCAGTGTGAAATGTCAGATACGGAACTATCTAAAGAAAAAATTATAGAGCAAGTCGGCAGAGTAATTTGTTTATATCAGAGTTATTTAAAAAGTTTGTGTGATTTTGAAGAGAAGGATCTAGCATTTTTTCCTCTCGAATATTTAAAAACTTGCGTTGATACGCTGAGTTTACGGCAAATTTGGGATAAGCTGCCAGCGTCATATCGGTGTAACAAGGAACTACAGTTAAGCTTACCCTGTTACATTCACTATGAACAAATATATCGTCATCATATAGATGGGCCACCACCAGCAATAAAAAAGTGTCGTGAATGTAAAAATGAGTGAATAATATGAATAGTGCTTTGCAAGAGACAGTAAAAAAATTGGGCGATGAGTTCACTGAAACGGCTAATAATTATTTCAATGATGCAATGAAAAGTCGAGCAGAATGGGCGTCGCGCTATTGTGATTTGGCTTATGAATATGAAAAGGCTGCGAATGCATGTCGTAAATATTGCAGCAAAACAATAAATTTACAAGACTTTGTTCGTGAGATAAAAAAGTTGGGGTTTAGTGACTGTTTGGAAAAACTGATTAGGTTCATTGCAGATCCGGTTGTGTTAGATGAAATTAGAGTGTAGGACTTAAGTTTAACGTAGTAGTAGTTAATATGGAAAGTTTAGTGCGAGAAATGTACGAGGAATTTCTAATTTCTGCAGCCTGTTCGGAATTTTACGCATATGAAATGCAAGATTCGGAGGCTCAGGACTTTAGTGTATTTTTTAAGTATATGGACCATGCCGAAGTGTGTCTTTTAGCTAGTATAGTTTGTAAGAATTTTCTTAGATATAAAAACAAACAATTATTATTGAACAAATTAAGGAAATTAGGTTTAGGTGATAATGTTAAACGCATAGAAGAATGGCAGAAAAAAATCAATGAATAAAGTACATAAAATGTAGTTATTTGTTTCATTATATTTTGTCCTTGAAGTTATCCTTATACCAATTTAAATGTGTGACGTCATTTGACCTTGAATACTCCTCCCACTATTTCTATCGTTAAGCTACCCCCACCATTGTTACAATTCGACCTTGAAACCCCGCTATAAAGGTTCGTAGGAAAAGAAGTGACTTCAAACAGTCGCAGATATCAGTGGCATAAACATCAAATATTGTGTTCGTGTAGTGTTCTGAAAGTGCTTTTATATTCACGGTAATTTTGGGATTTATATACCATTTTTTTCAATAATGAGTATTGCAAAAGAAACTCTAGATGAAATTAATGAAATGTTTAGCAAAGATTTCGAGGTTTTAGAGAAAAAAAGGTTACCGAAATGATTGTAGGCAAAGTGTATAAAATTGTAAAGATGGTTTCAATGACTACACGATTTGGTAAAACTCTTTTAGTGGCTTTACACGATGACGGTGATAATAGCACATTTGAGACTTTTTTACCAAAACGTGTGGCCGAAACACTATCTGACGATATTGTAGATATTATGAGTAAAACTAAAGATAAATACACTCTAACTTATTTGGGGCAGGGCACTAGAGTTTTTGGAAACAATACTCGAACATTATTACGTTTTGGCTCATTGGAGTAAATTGTATGTAAATTGTTTGAAAAAAAGGATGTAATTAAATTTAAAATATAGTTGCACATGTCAGAATACTTACGCGTGTTCATTATTTCTGTTAAAGATGTCTGCTGATGCGACGACGACGACGACGACCGCCAACGAATGTGTAGATAGATACATATTTTGGTTGGGGAGAGAATTAAGAAATAGGGCTCACGATATGTTAGATAGCGTAAATGATTGGTCGCATATTGATGTAACCAAAGATCAATATAAGAACGAGATCAGGGATACAATCAATTTTATGGCTGGGGCACACTTGTGCGACAAATTTTTATATGGTTCCATAGACATGGATACATTTTGTGCTGAAATGGTTGAAGAAGAATTAAAAGAATACCTCGTCAATATTCCACATTTACCAGGTGAGCTTGCTGCAAAATATGAATTGGTTTCTGCAACAGCAACAGCCCAAGACGTTGACGATCGAAATAGTGTCGGATGGGATAGAATTTTGAGCAACGAAAACGAAGACATGGAAAACTAATTTTTTATAATTTTTGCATTTGTGCAATTAAATTACTGTAAATAAATATCTATTACAATCACAGTTTTATTTTATTTCTTTTATAAACATACCAACCCAGTAGATCATAGTCAGTGTTTCTTTTTCTCAGCTGAAATATTTAATATAAGTAGGGCAAATAAAAATAAAATAGTTTAGTAAAGATTGAAAATGAGTCGAGGAAACAACACAATTGATAAATTTGGTCGTCAGAAATATAATGAAAAATATCATATATTATCTGGGCCACAAGGGATTGGTTTTAAACTTACAGCGGATGGGCAGTATGATATGGGTGGAAAAATCATAACCAACTTAGGCGAACCTAAAGATGATGACGATGCTGTGACAAAACACTTTGTTAATAGAAAGTTTTACAATTTTGCAGTTGTAATATGTGACATATTTAACAAGGATGTCCTCCCCATGATATACAAAAATAATAGTGAGCTTAAAACAAAAATTGAAGTTATGCAGAAAATACTCTATCATCAGCCTTTAAATGACTCATTAAGCGCACTGTCGTACGACTCGACTTCAAAAAAAATCTAAAAAAAGCAGGTTAAAGAATAGGAGAACGCACTCCGAGTGGCATAGCCTTGAAGATAACGTCGTAGTCGTCGGTGAATTGGACCTTCCCTCCAAGAATATTGAAATGTTATTTATGTGTATGATGTTTTATTGTCATTGTTTTTAATAATGAAGATTGAAATAAAAAACTTTATTTTACAATATATTGTTTATTTATTTTACATTTTAAATAAAAAATATAGTCATACAATATGTTATTTAAACAATATTAGCTTTATCTATCCAAGAGTTGAAGTGGTTGGGAAATCCTAGCCATTTGACAAATAATTGTTCGATGTGATTTTTCTTGCGTTGTCTAAGGACCTTTTCTACTAGATAAACGTCAGGACTGCTTGTTTTTTGTAGTTCTGATTCGTAAAAACACCCTCTTATAGGCTGACCTTCTAACGATTCCAACAAGTAAGTAGGTGGATTTGTAACGTTAACTTTTACAACTTTAAACAATTCGGTTGACCAAGAGGGCGTATATCCTTTCTCGAATAAGCTTTTGTACTTGCTAATACGCACAATGTCACCCATGGAAAACTTAAATTTTTTAGGTACAATTTTTAAATAATCATATGCTTTAATATGTGTTTTTTCTTGCACGTCTGCAGGCTTCATTCCAATGGTGCGATGTTTCGAATGGTTATAGGTTTTTGTTACTGCCGATAATATATGTATCCATTTGTAAGATCCTCTTGTCGAGAATTGTTTATATAAATTATTTTTTAAAGTCCTTATGACTCGCTCAACAATTGCAGCTTTCTTTGTGCTGTAAGTGGAATAATGATTTATATTATATTTTTTCATCAGGGCTTGAAAGTTTGTATTATAGAACTCCTTTCCTTGATCACTTTGCAGATTTGTTGGTGTATATGATGCCTCTTCAATGATGCTTTTCATCGCATTAGTAACTTCTATACCAGTCTTGTTTTTTATGGCTTTGGTATAGACAAATTTCGAGTAACAATTTATACAGACCAAAATATAACGATAACCATCGTTTTCATCAGCATACTGTTGCATTTCAGCCAAATCAATTTGCCACAAATCTCTGTATCCTTTTATTATCGTGCGCCGTCTTACAAAATTTTTTCTAGCCGTTCTATGTAGTTCATTAACAATCTTGATTTTTTCTAGACTGGGCTCCATATTATTAGTAATACTAAAGGTTTCAGATCGAAGGAAGAACTGAATAATATCATTAAATATTGAGCTTAATATATTATATCTTCTTCTCGTAATTCCTCTATGATTGACATAATTTCATTTTCGTGTCCAGTGTGACCGGCCATTTTGGAACTCCACAACAAACGTAAACGATCCACCAACTCTTTAGCTTTGTTCCAGTAGACATATTGAAATTTTTTCGAAGATAATTTCTTTTTTGTGGGTAACTGTAGTTTTTCCGAGAGATTTTTTCTTGTAATAGTACCACCTAATTTTGTGCCCATTATCAGAGGTTTAATAATTCGTAAATATTTGTTCCATCTGGTCTCCCGTAAACCATCACTTTTTTTAAAATTGTTGTAGACAGCATTCGTTGATTCCAAAATTTCCTTGTACGTTGAAAGTACATTATCACTTAATTGTTGTTGTTCCTTGCCTACACTTGGGGGTGTTTTAAGAAATAACAAATCATAAATTGCCGGTGATCCACCATATTCTGCAATATTTTTCCCTTTTTTGTATAAGACAATATTTCCATTTCGAAAACGCACCTCTAAATTACCAATAAAATTTTTGTTATGATCTGTTTTTGAACCAAAACGTACACCATATACAGTATCATATAGAGATGGTTTCGAACGTAATCCTTTCAGGTGTGCGTTTAAAGTATCGGAAGTTGTGGTGTCAGCGGATGCGAGAGATGTATTAGTTGATGTCGAGGGTGTATCAAACACCGATTGGCTAATATCTTCTTTTGAAATGCGATGCTGCTGCTGCTGCTGCTGAATAGGTGTGGAGGTTTGAAAGGAATGTGTAGGTTGGGGAAAACCTGATATTTGAGTCGACTGCACTGATGTACTGAGACTATGTGGCTTTGTAGCTGGATAATGTTGTTGCTGTTGTTGTTGTTGATGTTGTTGTTGCTGCTGCTGACGTTGCTTAACCACATCAGATATAGTTGTCAACGGCTTAGAAATGGGTTCGTAAAACTTTTCCAATTCCACAACATTAAACTCTTTAGCCGCTTTAATTTGTTTAAATTTTTTTCTGACGGCATTGGTAGCTTCCACTAGTTTACGTTTTAAGTCGATCGCGTTATTCATGATGTTAACAAAGGACGTTTCAACAATCAAATGAGCATTTTCTCTTATTATTACAGTAATATATAGCTATCAAATCCTTTGCGGTATCTTCCCGATTTCACATCACTGTCTTTATCAATTACTAAAAATCCATACTTATTATCCCAACATTTTGAGCACATTTCTTGAAATTGAGTAAAAGTTAGATCCGGTGAAACGTGGTCGGAAAATATGTGTTTCATATTCAACTCATCTTGTTTAAACATAATAATAAAATTGGCGTTGTCTCGCACAAGCTGTTTAGGCACTCGTGAATATGTTTGCGCTAGGTAAATGGAGTCGATATTTTTATGACGTCCCATGCTAAAGTACGATCTTATAACATCTTGTTTTTCACAAATAACATCATCAAAGATAAATATAGAGTTTGGTTTTGCATCGGACGGTACCACAATATTACTGGAATCACTAAAGGCATAGTAGCCTAAACCTTTGATGGGCGCTAAAATTTTCCTTAAATACTCATATTTCGGTTGATACAGAGATTTCGAGTAAATATAGACATTTTCGAAACGTAGCCCAAGGGGGTGTGTAAGCAGCGAAATCATGACATTAGTTTTTCCACAATTGGATGGACCAATTAACAGGCCGCGAATAGAGGAAGGAAGTAAAGGACCGTGTCTCTTCATTATCTTCTTTTCAAATCCAAGTCCGACTTTTTCATCGAGATTGTCAATAGGAAGTTTTTGTTTAAGATCGATAACGCGCATCTTAGGAAAATTTGATATTTTATAGGCAATTTTTCACAAAAACTGTCATTCAGATGCCGAGCGTCAAACGAAGTGGACGGTCTCACGTTTCCAACAAAACTGGATACGGTATTGTGAATTCGTTAATAAATAAATTACCATTCGAGGTACTCATTCCTGGTTATCAATATTGCGGACCCGGAACAAAAGTAATAAAACGTGTAACAAGAGGTGATCCAGGCATTAATCCTTTGGATGCCGCATGCAAAAAACACGATTTAGCCTATTTATATAATAAAGACAACATAAGTGCGAGACATCGAGCGGATTACGAGCTCGAACAAAGTGCTTGGAATAGAGTAAAATCGAAAGATTCCAGTTTAGGTGAAAAAACAGCAGCTTGGTTAGTTACAAACATTATGAAAGGAAAACAACGTTTTGGTATGGGTGTACCATCATCATTATCAACAAAAAAAACATCTAGTAAAGGCACGCGTCATACAAAAAGGAAAGGTGTTAATAAAAATCGACATGTTCGGAAAGCCAGTTTCGGAACAGCTATTCGACAAGCAGTTCGAAGGGAATTATTAAAAGCCGGAAGTAAAAATGTGTTGGAAAAAAATGTCATGAATGCATCTAAAATAGCTCTGTCGGCAGCACGTAGATCGGTAAAAGCGGCAGGTGGCAAAAGGAAGGTTCGTACACCGAGAATAATACCGATTCCTAAAACTGGTGGAATATTACCATTAATACCAATTTTTGCCGGGTTATCAGCTTTGGGTTCATTAGCCGGTGGGGCAGCGGGAATTGTGCGCGCCATAAAAGCAGTAAAAAAAAGCAGCGAAGATAAAACCGGTGCCGGCCTGTATTTAAAATCGAAAGGAAATGGTTTGTTTCTAAAGCCATATCGTAAAGGTATGGGATTATTTTTAAATCGTAGATCAAAAAACTAATTGAATCCCTACCTCGCAGACCACTATCTAACATCGATATAGAAAAATATGCCAAAAAGAAAAGAATAGGACACTTTCGAGGCGTTTATATGAGGGATTTATTACCTAGACAAGGTCCTCGACGTTACGAAGCAGCAATAGTGAATTTGGATAGTACGCGTGGTGCAGGGACTCATTGGGTAGCTTATAGAAAAAATAATTCTAAAGTAACATATTATGACAGCTTCGGCGATTTACCCCCACCGATCGAATTGGTACGATATCTACAAACGGGATCGGAACCATCAAAAATTATTTACTATACATACGATCGTCAGCAGGATTTTGGAACAGTCTGGTGTGGACATTTGTGCTTAAAGTTTCTTGTCGAATCATCAGCGTAAAAGATGTCATCATCATCATCGTCACCATTAACACCGCAAATGGATCGCAATAACTATACTAAAATGTTGCAATCACTGAAAGCATTTCATCTAGCCGGTGGATTAAGGAAAATGACCGTGAAACAGTTAGAAAACATGCCCAAGGAAGTAATGATTGCATTAGCCCCAAATGAAATTCCATTCGTTTGGGAAAAGTTGCCGGAGCACCTTAAAAGCGATATCGATATATTAAAATATCAGTGCGGTTGCAAACATTATTTCAGCAGCAGCAGCAATTTAAACGAGGTTATGACTGATGAGGATCTTACGGCTAGAAAAATATTTTGTTGTTATTGCAAAATCAGCGATGTGCACATAAAAGCAGAAAATAGCATAAAAACATCACTATCTAATGCGGTGAGAAAAGGTGTGAAGATGAATCTTTTTAAATGTTGCCGCTAAGAATAAAACCGAGATGTGTGATGTTTTAATGGTTAGTCATGTCTTATACGTTCACACTAACAGGAAACTCGAGCGTCTTAAGCGCCGATTTTTATCCACCAGTCGAATTAAATAGAGAAAACAAATATGGTCTGGCATTGCTGGGATTTTACACATACAATTCAATTTTTAATGTGGACGAAAGCAACAATAAGTTTGCCTACATGAAGGAGGGTTACACCACCGAGCCGATACAATTGCAGATTCCACCTGGGGCCTATGAAATAGATGAGATAGGTAAAGCTATGTCGGAGGCTTTGAGGATTTCAACTGAAGAAAAGAACGATGGAATCTTTTACTTGGTCGCTAATAATAATACGCTGAAATGTGAACTGAAATCCCAATATACTATAGATTTCCGGGGAGAGGCGAGTATCGGTAAAATGTTAGGATTTAATCATACAGTGTTAAAAAGAGACAAAAAGCACGAATCAACCGAGATGGTGGAAATAATGAAAGTACGCATCATACGCGTAGATTGTAATATAATTTCCGGAGCATATATGAATTCGGTGGAAGGTCATACCTTGTTCGAATTCGATATCGACGTGGAGCCCGGTTACAAAATCAGTAAAGAACCACAAAATAATATTTATATGCCGTTAATGCCGGCAGGACGTCAGTTTATCGACAACATTACTCTTCGCATCTTGGACGATAGCGGTGATCTAATCAATTTTCAAGGCGAGAAAATAATCGTGAAATTGGAACTGAAGAAACTTTCATAAAAATGGGTTTTTGCTTCAATCGTCAATTGTGTGTGCTGTCGACTAAGATGGGGGAACCGCCGAAACATAATAAAAGTAAAAGAAGAGTTAACGTCAAGGTTAGTCGTCGTCCAGACGTTAGATCACAAACATCTCAACAGTTATCTGCCGAAGACTATAAATTTTTAAAATCAATCGGTCTTAAAGTGCGAAAATGATTTCCACCACCAGCGATAAAATAGAGGTTTTCTCCGAGCCCATCTTGGACAATTCCATTATTAGTCTAGAAGAGCATACGTATAAACCATACGGATCTCCATCATTCAACAATTCGGATGAAGTCCGTATCCCCATTAATTTTCAAGATATTATACTGGATATCGCCGAAAGTTACATATATATCGAAGGAAAATTTAAACCCATAGACGCAACGAAAAGATGTTTTTTATCAAATAATGCCCTCGCATTTTTGTTCGATGAAATTCGCTACGAGATGGGAGGTGAGCAGGTCGCCGTGGTTCGTAAACCTGGAGTTACGACGACATTAAAAACCATGGTTTCATTCGGAAGTTTGCAACAAAGATCTCTCATGACGTGCGGATGGGGTCTCGACGAAGCAAACCAAGATATCGTAGACACGGCAAGTAACGTATTCTCCGGGAAATTACCCTTAAAATATCTTATGGGATTCGCCGAAGATTACGCAAAAGGTGTTTTCAACATAAAACAAGAGCTTATTATGATTATAGCTCGCACTTTTACAAATTGTTACGTCGGCGAAGTAGAGGCAGAAATTAGTATCGACAAAATCGAATGGAAAATTCGTCACATCATTCCAGACGACAAGCAAAAATTGAAAATACTGTCTCGCATTAATAAAGGAGGAAACAATGCCAGTATTCAAATGGCATATCGTAAATGGGATCTGTACGAATTACCAGCTTTAAGGCAAACATCTTCCGACGTGTGGGCCTTGAGAACGAGTACAAGTCTGGAAAGACCGCGCTATATAATCGTCGGGTTTCAAGACAGCAATAATTGCGACAAGAAAGAAAAAAACGCAATCCAGTTTACCCACGCCGACGTATGCGACATTAGACTGTATCTGAATTCAACCGTTTATCCATACGAAAGATGGAATTTAGATTTCGCCAAGAAACTGTACGCAGCAGCCTATTACAATTACGAAAACTTCCAAAGCAGCTACTACGGGCGCGAAATAAACGATCCGATGATAACGTTCGCGGAATATATGAAAAACCCCGTTTTTATTATCAATTGCAGTCATCAACCAGAGGCGATTAACTCATCGACAGTGGATGTAAAATTGGAGTTCCAAACGAGAAAGAATAAATTCCCCAAAGACACTAAAGTGTACGCATTAGTTATTCACGACTCATTTTTTAGTTATAATGTATTAAACGGTTCGGTGACCAATAAATCTATATTTTAATGTATCTATTATATGTAACACAAAATAATGTTCTTGAATCAATAAATTTGTAATGAGTGAAGTAGTAGTTTTATATTTATTTGAAACCCAACCAAAAAAAAAAAAGCTGGCGGAAAAGCCCGCTCTTTAAGAAAAGAGTACGGGAATTTAGAAAATGGTGGTTTATTAAGTGGAAAAAAGAGCTTAAATAACACAAGAAAAAATTTTTAAGGCAAAATATGAAAACAACGATTTAGAAAATTTGTAGGAAAGTAACGGTTAGGAATAGGGAAAAAAGTTATAAGAAAAAATTATAGAGGAAATCGAGTACTATAAGCAAGCATTTTTCTCGATAGTAAAAACGTAAAAAAAAAAATTTTTCAAAAAAAAATTGAAAAATGGTGAATGCGCGCCAAAGTTGAAGTTTTGGAGCAAAATGATATTAGGAAATTAGAAAGAGAATTTTTTTCTACATATGGTAGTACTTTTCAAAATTCGGAAAGATGAAATTTTAAGAAAAGGGTTATAATAAGTTAGTAATTTGGATTTTTTAAAGCGCTGTAGCTCGGGAACCGTTCAAGATAGAAAAAAAATAAAAGCACTTTGATAGCCCAAAATTTTGAGGAGAATGCGATGGTGTAAAAAAAATTATAATTTTTTTTTTTTTGAAAATGCTGAATACGCGCTAAAGTTGAAGATTTAGAGAAAAACGGTATTGGGAAATTAAAGAGAGAATTTTTTTCTACATATTGTAGTATTTTTGAAAATTCGAAAAAATGAAATTTGAAAAAAAGGGTTATAGAAAGTTAGTAATTTGAATTCTTTAAAGCGCTGTAGCTCGGGAACCGTTCAAGATAGAGAAAAAATAAAAGCACTTTAATTACCTAGAATTTTGAGTAGAATACAATGGTGAAATTTGGAAAATCTTAAAAATGACAAAAAATTTAGATGAAAAAATTGAAATTCTTGAGTTAGGAGGCTAGGGCCGCCGAACGGGAGTATGTGGAAGTTGTAGGGGAGGTTTTTTTTTTTCTTTTTTTTTTTTTTTTTTTTTCAAAGTCCAAATTTTGATCGTAGTTTAGTAATCGTCACTTATGGGGCGAGATATTCGTTTAACGACGATTTGTCTCGTAGCTTAAGTGCCAAGTTATATGCTTGAGAACCTATGAAAATGTTAACAGTTCAAACAAGGTTTCTATTATTTTTTTTTTGTAATGTATTCTTCACAAAATATTAAGAATAAGTCTTATTGTCTAAACAAATCTAATTCCTTATTTAAAGTTTTTGAAAAAATCAATAATTCTATAAGCTCTCACCAATACATAACATTTAGAATCCGTTGGTGGGGTGGGGGTAGTTCTATATATATGAGACTGGGCCAGTTACACAGTCATATATTCATCAACCCTCATACGATGAACATGGAGGAAGAAAGACCCGCCAGCCGAGGCTCATCCATCTTTAGTGATGACACCGTAGCCGACAACGTTGGAGACCTGCAAGTCTTCGACGACGACGACGAGGTGGATTTTGAAATTGATGTCCTACGTTGGGACGACTTGGATGAGCCGATTCCGCTAGTATATGACCATGATCCGGGTCTAGTGGAATTAGACGATGCGGGCGATTGGGTCTTACAAAGACTCGAAACTCCGTCGCCGCAGCCAGAGCCGGACTCGACGGAAGATGCGGTGCTGGAAATTCCAGCATCACCAACACCCGATGACCCACAAGGCCCCTGCGATTCGTCAAGCTGGTGGTCGACCAGCGAGGATGGGGCACCATAAGCCCACACTCTCCCTGGCCCTTTTTAAGGGCACACAACAACGGTCCTTTTCAGGACCACAAAATACTTTGATCGTAGTTTTAGTACATATTAGTACTTTGTTACTAATATTGTATGTATAGAATATACAATATTAGATACAAAGTATTAAAACTTTAAGTGCTGGTGGAACCCAGCTAAATCGTTCGTTCGTATTTGAGACCACAAACAACTTTTGGTCTCAATACGTAATACGACATTTGTTTTCACCCCCCACCATTAATTTGTCTCTATATATACGACCACCAATACTTATTACAATCATTTTAGTTCAACATGTCAGCGACTCAACAACAACAACAACAACAACCCATCCAATGCCCTGTGGTAGATTCTACCACAGAGAATTGTTTGGAGTGGGAGCCGAACGATCCTAGATGGGATGAACTTTGGCGGTTCATCATCGAATATACAGAGGATAGCACCACCACCCCCGCTGATGATGACGGGCCGTGCGACTCCACAACTCAATAAAAGAGTCGCATGTTTTACAACCAAACGGTCCTTTTCAGGACCACAAAATAATTTGATCGTAGTTTTAGTTGGTTATAATACTTTGTAACCAATATTTTATGTTTTTTTCATAAAAACATACAATATTGAGATACAAAGTATTAGAAGTTCTGGCGACAGAACCTTAACTTCATAAACCGAACCATGTTTTAGCATACTAGTAAATATTATCAGAAAATATTTACAACTATTGCTATTGCGTAATTTTAGTGGATTATTCACTCTTTTTTTTATTACCTAATATTATGTGGGACAGGGTCTATATGAAATAACACACAAAAATAAATTTTCAAGTCATTTTTATTCTCATTATAAAATATAAAAATTTGATCAAACACTTTTTTTATTAACTACAATATATATATATATATATATATATATATATATATATATATATATATATATATATATATATATATATATATATATATATATATATATATATTTACAAACTTAATACTATAAATTAAAAGCTAATATCTACAACTACCTAACACCTACTACATAATTTATTAAAGTCCTCTAATTGTCTTTTTAACCGCGCAGATTTCACCTTTTTTATCTCTAATTGTTTTTCAAGTTCTATAATGTCACTGTCACACTCGTCCACTTCTTTCACTAAGCGTTTTTTCATTTCGTAAATGTCTGTCAATTTGGTCTTCTGAGAGTTGGTGAAGTCTTCGACCCACTCCGGTTGTGATGGCTCGGAAGAAGACGCGGTTTTATTTGGTGAAGACGATGACGACGACGACGACGACGAAGCAGCGGAAACTTCATCGCCTTCAAAACAACGCTTAAACCGCTTCTTCATGGGTTTCCGGCACCCCAATATCGGCGACAGTGGCGCTGGCGCTGGGAAAGACTTCACCTCCGACACTATTTCATTCTCTACGCTGGCCGGTGTTGGTGGCGTTGGTGGTGTTGGTCCATCGGGGCCTTCTATGACTTCCACTTCTACTGACAATGGCTCTTTTGGTGCTGTTTTTAGGAAGTCGGGTAATGGAACAGGGGTGGAGGGACGCTTAAAGTTAAACTTTTTCTTCTTCCCTTGTCCCACACCTTTAATCGCCGAATAAAATGTTTTTTTATCGGCGATTTCCGACTTCCGCATAGTCAAGAGCTTTTTCAGTTTCGAAGCTTTCGGAGAAGATTCCCTAGGCCGCGATGCTTTTCGCACAACCACATCACTAATCACATTTATCTTTGGCTCCTTCTCCTCCGTCCAGCATTCCAGGAATTGCGCTGCCGACTGAACTAACTCTTCGTCGCGACCATCGTTGAGGGCTCGGTCTTCGGCATCTTCATGCTCCACGCCATTCCAGTTCTCGAACACCCCCGGACTTAACACTTCTAAACCACTCATGTTATCCAGCATGCCTTGCTGTGAACCGCAGCTCACGTCAAGAGCATCTAAAAGAGACCGTACACTAGACATTTTCGATATTCAAACTCACACAATTAACTTTTTCTTAGCACTGTACTGTTTGCTGTTCTGACGAACTGTGAAGAGCTCGAGCCAGCAAGTCTGCTTTTATGCCCATTTCCCCCACTACACCGCCTTTATTCCTTTTGTTCGATGCATTAAGTATAATATTTAAACTTGTCAGATGCAAGGCCAAGGCCAAGGCCGACGTAACCGGCAATATCAGGGTCGTTTTCAGGGCTGTAATTTTCATGGATTTTTTTTTTGTCCCTGTCAAGGTTATTTTAAAGAAGCATATAAATATAGTACTAAACTTGTTAGATGCGAGGCCAAGGCCAAGGTCAAAGTACCCGTCAATGACAGGGTCGTTTTCGAGGTTGTAATTTTCAAGGATTTTTTTTGGTCCTGTCAAGGTTATTTTAAAAAGTAATACATAATTAGAGTACCGCGATTGAAAAGTACAACATATTCAAACATCATGTTGCCAACCGATGAACAACCTAGTGAAGCAGCCAAAACATACAGTCATATACCAAAAGCTTTTTATTTAACTTGTCATCATTGTAAAAGACTAGGTATCTGCTGGCGAAATGATCTTACGTACGACTTCAACTACATTGACCTTTTCAGGGTTAAATTTGTACAATGCGGCTTTTGTGGACTAGTTTACTACCAGTTCAAGGACATTAATGAACGTGCCATCCAGAGAAGAAATTGGGTCATAGAAGAAGCTTACCTGTACAGAAGAAATTAACATGTATTTTATTTCTTAATTTTTAATTTTTTTGTTTGTTATTTTTTTTATTTTTTTTAATAATAAAAAGTAAACTCAATCTTTTGTTATATTTTAATTTTTTTTTCAATAAAACAATAGTAAAATGAATCTGTATGTGTATTTATTAAACATCACCTAAAATACGTTTTGCAATCCATATTTTTCTGCAGAGTCCGTTTATTAATGAAATAGAACCATATATTAGGGTGAAATCTAATGGTTTCAAATCAGTCTCACATAACAATGTCAGAAGTAAACACTATTGATAAGTTCGGTCGCAAAAGAAAATTTAAGGATTTTAACTTTATGCGAGGTCCTTCAGGAATAGGTTTTAAACTTACACCTAATGGAGATTACGACATGGGAAGCAAAAGATTGTGCTATTTAGCAGAACCTCTTGAAGGAGACGATGCGACCACACGAAATTATGTTGATAATAACCTTGCTCAGTGTGTGCAAGATACGCAGAAAGCTTTACATGACTCAACAATTGTTATTAAAGATATATTCAGAAACCAACTTGAAGGTTACGTACGCAAGAAATTAATTGAAACCGGTCAAGAACTTAGAGGATACATTGATGATACTGTTATTGCAATATATGAACTTAGGCAAGACGAACTGCGTGATGAACTTAACTCTAGAATGTTGAAAATTGAAAAGACTATGGAGGATCTTGTCAGCAAACCTGTTTCACATTAAACATTTACTCGTAGACCTGTGCGTTTAATTTACTATTAGACAAATTTTTCAACAATAACTTTTACAGTTTGTTATTTGTCGACACTTCATTATATTTATAATTTTAAAATAAAGGTTCAATAAAAAAGCAATCAAGTAATGAATACATGTTTTTTATTTAAAAAAAAAAAAAAAAAAAAAAAAATTACAATACTATCGTTACATATTAATGTTGTATGTTTAATAGAAATAATAAAAACAATACAAATAATGAAATATGGATTTTCCAGATTACGTGCTGTCCTGACTTAGAAATGATTCCAACACGGTGACTAAATTTGCTAAGTTTTCTTCCGGGTCTGTTTTGTAAAAATCTATGTCTGCATGCCCCCAAGGTAGAGTTTTGGTTGAACTGGGAATTACATAACGTTTATCATCGCTATGTGACAATGCTACTTTATTTATTATGTTGGTATAAATGTTATGTAATTCACTTCTAAATGTCTTCATCTTTCTTAATATCAAACCACCCCGTTCAACAATTCTTTGGTAGTCTTCCTGATGAAGGTCTTTCTCGATAACACATTTTTTGATACCTTTGGCTTTTTTTAATTCATTATTAATGGACTTTACATAATAAGCCTTCGCGCCGGTACCATAAAAACTTATTATCGGATCACCAGGAAACTCATCTTTCATTCTACCAACTACAAAATTACTTTTAATTATGTTGAAATTATTAATTTCGGGGTAATTTGATGTATCGAATTTTTCGGGGTTTTCTGATATAGTTTGATAAAAGGTTTCCGTATACACTTTTAATATAAGCGAGTCAGTATCGATGTAAAGTAACGAAGCATCATCGCCAAACTTGGATTTAATAAAATTATAATAAAAATCGTATATTACAGTCTTTGATATATCTAATATGGAAAAACCTATATAAATTGGTTTATTGTACAATATTTTAACTTTATTCATATGTATAGCAACAAAGTTCTCGGTAAATATCGAGCTACTATTGAAATTGGGGCGGGATATTAGTGCTCTAGCTCCATTTCTGCCTACACTGTTCTCCCAATGTGTTACTAATTTTATATCCTTTCGATTTTCCACATTTTCCATAGTTTTACCAAATATCGGGTTATTTTTTAATTTAAAAGTGTCCTTCGCAAATTTTGTGGTGGCCTTGTTACGTAAATTGGTATTAAAATCAATATACGATTTTAGCCATTTTGATTGCTCAAACTGTAATACTCGATGGGTTTGCATTACCACTAAGCCGTTGGCGATGGCTTGTTTTAAAGTTCTATATTGTACAATGTATTTTTTTTTATCTTGTAAATTAGGAATTAATTTCGGTAATTTAGCGTTTTCTGTTGGCGGTATGATATTTTCTACTAGAAATGGAAGATCAGAATGTGCATCATGCAACTCAGTCGGATAATGCACATCCACTTCCAAAACGTAGCCATGTAAACTATCATCACCAACAGCCATAATATTTAAATCCAGAATTTCGCGCTCGCTTAACCATCGAAAACCACCATATGGTAATGCTTGTGACATACTATGACCATATAGATTTGTAGCATCAAGGTATGTTATAAATGAAGAAGGTTTTATTGGGTCATAGTCTGGTAAAAAAATATTATTAGTGATGTGCTTCCTTTCTGTACACTGGCTTATGCCGCCGCGTATACCTTTCTTAAAAAAATGTATCATGTCTATATCAGTTAAGAGCTCTAACTCTACCTTAGTCATACGTAGCATACAATCAAATGATAAACTTGGAAGGGTATAGTAATGTGCTGGATCAAGTTTATCGAATTTTAAACAATTATTCCGAAATTGCTCAAAAACATCACACAATAGCAACACATCTGATTTTAAATACACGTCCGAATAGTCCCCCAAAGTTTTACACCCAAACAAGCGCCATACTTCTTTTGCTCTTCTATAGCTTTCATCGCTAATATGTTCTTCCCGTAAATTATCATAAAATTCATCTTTACTTGGAAGACATGTATTTTCCATTTTTTCTATAGAGTCAATAAAGCTATAGGGAAAAACACCCTTTTGACGCATCAAATTAAATTGGTTGATATTTGAAAAATGTTTCCGCGTTTCAATAAAATCGTCGTCGTTTAAACCGCTGCCTAAATTTTCCAAAGACGTTGACAGAAATTTAAAACTATGAATAAATCGCAACTTTAAATATTTCCTCTTGACTTTTCCACATTTACTATCAAAATAATCGTGCACATAAATGCTTTTGGTAAATGATATGTACTTTTCCTTACTTTGAGCCAAAACACCAATTGTATCCCCATATTTACATAACTCTTTTATAAATAAATGGCTGTCGTAGCCGCTTAAGTTATGAAATATGATAGGGATAAAAGAGGGTAATTTATAATTTAAATTACAAACGGAATGTGCAGCACCAAATCTTTTTGCACCAGTTATGTGACAGTGGTCTCGTACTTTAATCTCACCCTCTTCAAAAGGGCCTTCACATATACCACATATTTTAGCATCATTAAACTCCCTTTTTTCTTCAGGCGTTAACGGTTTCATAGGCTTAATGTCTTTTAAATATGTGTTGTATAGAGCCCTTAAATCACACTCGATACGATCCACAAAGACTTGAGCTGCATTATTCCCCCGAAATAGCTCAAATTTCGAAAGTGAGTCGTCAAAAGAGCATTTAATTAAATAAGCAAAAGAATATGGTTCATGTTTAAAACTTTTTACAGTGTAAGAATTTTGTGGGTTTGGTTGTACCGTTTCAATGGGTTTTAAAACAGATTCGAAATCTGCATAAACCACGAATGGAACGCGCATTTGCTTTTCTATACCCTCGAATTTTAAAATATTTTCCGGCACACTCTTTCCAAATTTATCGATTTTTAAATCCACTGAGGGTGTTTGCGTGAAAATGTGGTTACAATCGTAGCTTTGATGTAAAGTTAAAGCTGACGGTGTACTAAAATAAATGAGGCAACCATCACAGAAATATATTTTATGTTGTTGACAACTAATTTGACTTGAAACTAAACGTGATAAATCCCGAATCCAACAATAATGACTCTTTGAACAAGTCGTATCACAAAAATGTTCACCGCCATCTTTACTACTACAGTCTTTTGTAATTAACAATAAATTTACATGCCTATCCAACTTTTTTGACGCATACCTCAGTGGACCAATAACTTCATGTATTACTTCATTATTTTCATATTTAGATTCCAGACCGTATACGTTAATTGATATGTTGTTCATTTCCTCAAATTTTTTAATGTCACGTAATTTTACTGGAAAATCCATACCTGTTACATTTAGCACTCTAGAAAAATGGGGGTAGGATGTCTTCTGTGAAGGCTCTGCTGTTGGAGGAAACAATGCTGATGTTACAGCCCACGCAAAGCAAAATTCGTCCTGGTTAATCACATTGACGACAGCTCCTTTCTTTTCAATAGAACACGGCAACTTGATGTATGATGAGCCACCCATAGGCATATACTTGTTGATACCAACTACCAAGTATAAAATTCGCACAAGAGCCCATCCTATAACAAGAAAAATAATATATAAAAATCAGTTTAATATATCGGGTTTTGATTTTTCCATACCTGAATCTTTCTCCTGGAACTCTGTCGCCTGCGTTTTTATTAATTCGGTGAAAGAATGGTAAACGGCATCCAAATCACTTTCTACACTAATTATTTGATTAGCAGTGTTGAAGGATTTTTCACTGAATATTTCTTGTGATGGAAGCATGTACTCGCCAACAGCTGTCATGTTAACTTTTAAAGCATGATGCACACGCAATAAATTATTAACAAGTTCCACCACCTTGGATTTAATGTCTGCAAAGAACATTACGTAATCGGAATGCTCCATATCACTGCTAACCCGATAGGTTGCAATTCTCCTTTTGAAGGCACATTCAACGAGTTGCACACCATGACATACCGGCAAACATGAATTATTTTTATGTTGTTGTGTTCGTTTATGCACCGACATATGATTTATTGGAACATCTACATTACATGTAGCGCAATTAATTAGCGGAATCGTCGATGTATACTCTTCAATTCGGAGCCGTTTTCCTCCAGGCACTTCATTAAATCTCGCCGCACACGATTCTCTTTGATGACGTCTCATATTATAAATATTAGTAAACTTAGAACCGCAATTTTCACAAACATATGCCATGATTTGTCAAATATTAACACATGTACTACCTATACAAGTCAGAGCCAACTGATGAATGAAACTGCCCCATACCTTATATAAAACCATTCAAGGTCACCCACAACCACGTAACATATCTTCAAGGTCACACACCCAAGATGACCTTCAACAAAGTCAAGGTCGTCTCGACCAAGGTCAAGGTCAAGGTCACACACACAACCTTGAACACAAGGCCAAGGACAAAGCACACGTGCACTTTCAAGGTCAATGACAAGGACATGTGGGCGGGGCCAAAGAGGGGTGAAGGAAGGTCAAGGTCAAGGTCGAGGAGTGGGGGGATCGAGCGAATCGGGTTATGTTCACTACTTACGTCGAAGGACAGTCTGGGCAAGAAAGTTGATAGACCCCACTTTTTTGAATATGAGATATCAATTGTTTGTTATTGACCAGATGGGAACTGAGTTGATTTACACTCAAATGAAATCTTCACATTTTGAGTGAGGTTTGTTAGAGTCCGTGCTATTTTATTCGAGAAGTGACTTAGGTACGAGAGTGAGAAAAATTTTCCTTGCTGACTTTCATTGTAAGGAGTCGAGCTGTAAGCCTCTTGGGATTCTTTCTTGCTTTTAATTTTTTCTATATATTTGTCGATGACTGTATGCTCATACCCATTGTTTACGACAATTTGCTTCAGAATATTGACCTCGTTGTTGTAATCCTCTGCTGACATGGGAATGTTGAGCAATCTATTAACATAGCAGTTTATTGAGGCCATTTTATGTTGTAAGGGGTGGTTAGAATTAGAAGGAATTATGTGGTCTGTTTGAGTGGGTTTTCGAAAGATTTTGAAACTGAGAGAATTATTGTTTTTTTTGATAGTTAAATCTAAAAAATTAAGTTTGTTTTCGGTTTCTATTTCTAAGGTAAATTTCAGGGCAGGATGCAGAGAATTAAGACTATTTAGGACATCAATAGCCCGCTGTTCATTGCCCAGAATAATTGTAAAACAGTCATCCACATAACGAAGCCAGTTAATTATCTTGCTCTCAGAAATCAATCTCGGAATTAGTGCATTTTCCAAGTTGTCCAGGAAGATGTCCGCTAAAAGAGGAGATAGAGGATTCCCCATTGCCAACCTCGAGGGTTGTTCGTAATATTTGTTATTGAAAGCAAAAAAGTCCTGAGATAAACAGAACTTAAGAAGGGTCATTATACTAAGTTGGTCATCACTAGAGATGTTGTTCGCTGTCAACAGATTTGATATAATCGGAAGAGTTTCCATCCTCGGAATCGACGTAAACAGATTGCGTACATCGAAGGAAACAAGCAAAGAGTCGTCTGGCATGGTTACAGAGTTCAGTCTTTTGACCAAATCTGTGGAGTTCTTGAGGCAAAACTTAGGCTTATCTTTGATAAGTTTAATCAGGATTGCGTTCAAAAAACAAGACAGTCTCGAAATGGGGGTATTGGTAAAACTTACAACAGGTCGAATTGGTACTCCTAGCTTATGAATTTTTGGTAACCCATATAAACGGGGTAAACACGGGTTAGAAATTAGAAGATATTTATTTCCGTTATATTTTTTTATAAAATCTGAGCATAAGTTGAAGTAGGTTTTTGTTTTTATAATAAAACTAGAAAGTGGATTGTTCGGAATTTCTCTAAAATTGTTTTCGTCTAGGAAGCTCCCGACTTTTAACAGATAATCATCTTCATTCATAATGACCAAACAATTACCTTTATCTGCCTTTGACAGTATCAGTCCATTGGACCGAATCTTAGTCTTAATGTTTTCAACAATACTAGTGAAAGTTTTGTGTTCAATGCATTTACTTGCCTTACCATCTCTTAGGGTTGTCCCAATTTTCGCAAGATGCAAAACCTAAAAGAATATTCCAATACAACTTAGATCAAGCCTAGAAAGGAAAATGATAAAGAATGAAATCTGCAAACATTATTCCAAGAAAAATAGAATTAATATCCAAATGAAAATTTGTTATGACCACATGTCCGAGGTGATGCCACACTCTATTCTTTCTAATTTATTAAATTCTGTATACGATTTCGTGTTTCATCAAAAAGACCTTAAATTTAAGAAACTTCATAAAAAACTTGAAAATCTCAAGGGGCAGAAAGAACCAAATTCAGATCGACACTTTTTCTCGGATTACAAATTTCATGACAGGGTTGCTAATTTGTCTGATTGTCAGTTCTCTGAGGATGAGCTGAACCTATTGGGCTTGGGTTTGGGTTTCTCTTTGAAGAGCTCGTCAAGCAGAACACGACTGGAAAACTTCTCTACCAAAATTGATGCGTTGATAGATTTCTTGACAGACAACATTGATTCTAGAACATCCCTTAAACTACAAGTCTATCAAATCTTGAGGAGAACCCTAAGAGATGGTAAGGCAAGTAAATGCATTGAACACAAAACTTTCACTAGTATTGTTGAAAACATTAAGACTAAGATTCGGTCCAATGGACTGATACTGTCAAAGGCAGATAAAGGTAATTGTTTGGTCATTATGAATGAAGATGATTATCTGTTAAAAGTCGGGAGCTTCCTAGACGAAAACAATTTTAGAGAAATTCCGAACAATCCACTTTCTAGTTTTATTATAAAAACAAAAACCTACTTCAACTTATGCTCAGATTTTATAAAAAAATATAACGGAAATAAATATCTTCTAATTTCTAACCCGTGTTTACCCCGTTTATATGGGTTACCAAAAATTCATAAGCTAGGAGTACCAATTCGACCTGTTGTAAGTTTTACCAATACCCCCGTTTCGAAACTGTCTTCTTTTTTGAACGCAATCCTGATTAAACTTATCAAAGATAAGCCTAAGTTTTGCCTCAAGAACTCCACAGATTTGGTCAAAAGACTGAACTCTGTAACCATGCCAGACGACTCTTTGCTTGTTTCCTTCGATGTACGCAATCTGTTTACGTCGATTCCGAGGATGGAAACTCTTCCGATTATATCAAATCTGTTGACAGCGAACAACATCTCTAGTGATGACCAACTTAGTATAATGACCCTTCTTAAATTCTGTTTATCTCAGGACTTTTTTGCTTTCAATAACAAATATAACGAACAACCCTCGGGGTTGGCAATGGGGAATCCTCTATCTCCTCTTTTAGCGGACATCTTCCTGGACAACTTGGAAAATGCACTAATTCCGAGATTGATTTCTGAGAGCAAGATAATTAACTGGCTTCGTTATGTGGATGACTGTTTTACAATTATTCTGGGCAATGAACAGCGGGCTATTGATGTCCTAAATAGTCTTAATTCTCTGCATCCTGCCCTGAAATTTACCTTAGAAATAGAAACCGAAAACAAACTTAATTTTTTAGATTTAACTATCAAAAAAACCAATAATTCTCTCAGTTTCAAAATCTTTCGAAAACCCACTCAAACAGACCACATAATTCCTTCTAATTCTAACCACCCCTTACAGCATAAAATGGCCTCAATAAACTGCTATGTTAATAGATTGCTCAACATTCCCATGTCAGCAGAGGATTACAACAACGAGGTCAATATTCTGAAGCAAATTGTCGTAAACAATGGGTATGAGCATACAGTCATCGACAAATATATAGAAAAAATTAAAAGCAAGAAAGAATCCCAAGAGGCTTACAGCTCGACTCCTTACAATGAAAGTCAGCAAGGAAAATTTTTCTCACTCTCGTACCTAGGTCACTTCTCTAATAAAATAGCACGGACTCTAACAAACCTCACTCAAAATGTGAAGATTTCATTTAAGAGTGTAAATCAACTCAGTTCCCATCTGGTCAATAACAAACAATTGATATCTCATATTCAAAAAAGTGGGGTCTATCAACTTTCTTGCCCAGACTGTCCTTCGACGTATATAGGAAAAACTATTAGACCATTAGCAGTCCGAATTAGAGAACATATTAACAAACATCGGGCCTCTGTGTTTGGTCACCATATTAGTTTTACCAAACACAGTTTCTCTCCTACTCATAATAGTAAAATCTTATACCACTCCAGGGGTAATAACTCTAAAACCTTGGATTACAGAGAGGATCTTGAAATATGCAGGGAGATAAAGAGAAACCCCGATCATTGCCTTAATGTAAGAATGAACAACGTAAATGACCGCAACCCCATTTTCAAACTTTTTCCTTAAATCATTAAACAATTTAAATGTCTGGGAGCTGTGATTGCGTGGGGTGCAATCTTATAATAATTTTGATCATCTTTTTCAGTTTCAGACACTTCATTCTAAATATATTAATAGTTTACACATTTCAGCAAATTTTAACTACGTCTATGTTCGTGTAATTTGTTGCTTTTTTACAAAAATGGAAATTATTTCACGCCACTGAACCCAAGTGTTCGAAATAGATCACAGAATGGCCGATATCAGTAACGCTATAGTTTAATAAACTTTAATGCCCTTTCTTTCTGCCTTTTTCCCCCTTTTTTGCTCATTGCCAATAATTTACTGATTTTAAATACAACTGACGGGGAATTCAAGAATGGAAACTCATACAGAAAATCCCTACTCAGGCTTTCACACACTTGTATGTAGTTTTGATTTTTGGAAAGTTTTATTGCCGTGTTATACTATGACTGTGTGTGGCATAACCTCACCCTTTTGGGTTGTTATTGAAAATGTTTATTATTTTAATCATGTCAACGTGCACTGTGTATTGAATGTTCTGGTTTTAATTTTAATTTTAATTTTAAATATTTTTTAATTGTATACATCTTGTCCTGTGTGGAGGCTAAGCTCGCGACTTTTCTCAAACTGGCAGGGTTGAGGTGTGCCCTTTGACGAGTGAGTGTGGTTGGTGAGTACTGAGTAAACTTATTTGCTGACCATATTCTCTCGTTTTTAGGGTCTGAGCCCTGAGGATGGTCCGATAGAGACCGAAAGCGCTTGGCCGATTGTAATAATTCAAATATACACTGAAATACAAAGTCTGTCAATTTCTAGGGTTACCATTGCCCACATTACCGTTAGTGTACAATCGTATAACGTAGATGTACTCGCCGATCGATACTGTGCTTTTTTATCAGCGTAAAACGTATCATCGCCTACGGATTATCTAATCCGACCGTGCCGTAAATATCGTTGTCTAAGGAGACTTTTATCCTTCAGACCATTTTTTGTTGACTTTTGTTATGATGTTCTGTCTGTGCTTGTTAAGATAGGTACTTACTTGGCTTTAAGCCATTGTAAAGTATGAAATACAGGATATAAAATGTTATCTTTAGAACTGTTTGTTTTTTTAACTATCCCCTTAACATTTTACGAAACATTAATTGGCAACCGATAGCCAGTGAATAACATACAAAAATAATCCCTAGCTTGTCATTTCTCCGCTATAGCAAGCTGACTGGTGCAAATAGGCCCTCTACCATCTTAATCGTGGGAGTGACGGTGGAGACCTTTAACCGTTAGTTATTGACCGACAGATTGCTAAATTACTGGATATTTTAACCTATAGAAAGCTCAACCGTTGGACATCTCGGTTTATAGATAGTGTAACGGCGGGATATCTTGTTCAATAAATATCTTGATCTGCCGACTGATCCTCCGCTGTCTTAATAATATCAGTGCTTATTTCTACTTCAAAAGCGTCGTAACAAATTTGACGTTATATACTAAGGAAAATCACCCTGTTTTCTACTATTTGTTTATAGGCCAAGGTTGTCTTTAGAGCCAAAATACAAACAGAATTTTACAACTTGCCAGTCTAATATTAATTTAAGTAAATTTGTCCAAAACTGTATAAGTTTTGTGTAAATTTTCTTGCTATTATATTAACCGCTAAGAGAAGTCCAGAAATTATTAATTAACTTTACTCAAGTTATCTGTTAGTTATTAAAGAAAATATTTTGAGTCAATGTTGATCCTGCATAAACTTATTCAATACCGCCATTTTAACTTTCTGATGTTTGTTGTAGTCGACTGCAGATCGATACTTAATATAGGTCAAATTTCAAGAAAAGTTTTTATCTTGCATAAACGAATAAATTAATAAGAAATTGTAATTCTTGATTTTTAATGTTTAGGCTGCATTGCGTCTTTTATATTCCACCACATTTCAACTATATCTAGAATTAAGGATTTAAGGCTTAAACGAAATTTCTCAATGATATCACGGCCCATTGGCCTTTGATTTTGTAATAATTCTAATAATACGGTCTTGGAACAACTCCCAACAACATTGTCAAACTATCAAAAATTTCTAAAAATAGAAGAGTTCGTGAATAAGTTTCCTTTTTGTAACGTGTTCATTATTGCGTTGAAATAGTTACTGGTACAAATATCTTAAGAAAAAAGGATGAAATTATTACTTCCTTTGTACTGTTTACTATAATTTTTTCAGAAATAATTTTCATGTAAAATAAAAAAATAATTCTTTCTTGGATAGGTAAACGAATGACTGGATCTGGCAACCTTGCATCCTATCTGCAGTGCTTTTTAGTTATTGTGATGTTTGCATTTTTGTCAATAGCGGTTTGATATTATTAACTTTTTGTTACATTTATTCATACTCACAAGTTCAAATAGTGGTTTGAATACTTTTAAGATGCGGTATAGCTCTTGTGTACTATTGTAAGAAAAATTACTCAAACGGCCCCACGTTAAGAATACTTCGTCTTTTTTTTAAAAAAAAACGAACGCAGATTAAAATGCAAAATGCAATTTATCATGGAAGTCTTGTGTTCTGTGACAATAGCAGCAACAGAAGTACAAAACGGATGAAATAGATTCTTTAAAATTTAAAATATTCAATGGTTATACATTTATGTTGGGAAATGTATGAAACTCCGAAATATAGTTACTTGGTATGTTAAAAATAACATTAAATTTTTTCAATATATTTTAACAAGGGTTCTTGCAAAAAAACAACTTTCAAAAGTTGAAATCAAGAAATTTTGCGCTCTAATTTTACGAGGCCATATATATATATATATATATATATATATATATATATATATATATATATATATATATATATATATATATATATATATATATATATATAATATTTCCAACTATGAACGCCTTACCAAATCCTGGCAAAACCCTGTAAGGTACCTCAGTCAGACTTACCTAAAGTTTGTCCTAATGCTGATTGGAGTCTACCTATATGCTAGCTCATCTCAGGATAGATTCGTTATTTTTATATTTTTCCACTATTTTTAATATATTGCCTGTGTAAGTTTTATAAATGTCTAATCCAGGAAAAAGGCGCCACCAAATTTTACTTTAAAATTTGCCCTAATGATTATACTACGAGCTTTTGTAGTAGAAAAAACTTGGAAAAGAACAAATATTTAATATGTCATATCTGGGTAAATAAATTGCAGAGTTTAATTACTTAGTAGTATCCTAATTTGAAATTATAGGAAATAAAACCAATTAAATAGAGGGCAATACATTTATTCCTCACGGTATACCCCTTCCCAGAAAATAAGTACAACCCCAGGAAAAAGTTATCACTAGTGTGAATTATTGCAAGCTCCTCTAATGGGGCTATCTAATAGAATTGAGATTACAAATGGTAAATTGCAGTAAATAAAAAAACTTTTTTACCGACTTAGTCGAAAGATGACTTTCTATGACGTAGAAAAAGTGAAAATTAAAACAAAAAAAGTAAGTTAAACTTGACAGTGTCCTGCACAGTGAACGGCAAACCGATCCAAAAAGTAAACAAATCAACCACAATACTTGGAAGGTTTACGTCGATATAGCCTAGTCATAGAAGATAAAAAAAAAACTCTCTATTTTAAACTAGACTATGAAGTTCCATAAGTCCAACAATGCAGGAGACTATCAACTTTACAGTATTAAAAAAAATAAGCAATCTCAAAAAAAAAACTACAAAATATCTGCAAAAAGAAAGAATTAGAAAATTGATAATAAGAGAGATAATGAGTGTTTAAATGATAGTTAACAGAAATATAAGCAATAGAAAATTACCCAAAAATTGATAGATAATTACAAAAATTAGATCATAAAAATCAACTTATAACTGTCGCTGAAGTGGTTAAAATCTTTACAGAATTTTGCTGAAAAGTATGTTACAATTTTGTACAAAATAACTAGTTTCCAAAATTGAAATTTTCAATAAATTTATCATTATAATATTCATTACTTTAAACAGTTATTAAATGGTTAATTGGCTACTCTGGGACTTTATAAATGGAACCATAATAAAAAAAAACTCAATTACAGTAGGGTATCGCAAAACAAAACATTAAAATTTAAGGTTGTAGTGCCACGGAGTCGACTTCATTTGACTTTACAAAGTTTACTGGTTCGCCGCAAAGATTAAGTGATATGGTAAATTTAGCAAAAGATAAATATAATTAGGAAATATTAAAGTCCAAATATTTAAAGTCTTTTAATTAAAACGGTTCAAATTCATGTACAGAAGAATTCCCTACCTGTTAGCCCTCTAGGTAATCGAAAAGGAAACTTTGCTCAGATAACTAAGCGATTAAAAATACAGGTTTAATACCCATCAGGCTTAACAATCAGAAACTCTCGTGTACATACTTTGGCTAAAACTAGGCACTTAGCTGAATCACTTTCAAACATGTGGATAAACAAGGCCTATGACATAGACGGCTTCACCGGAAAGGACGTTGACCTGGCTCAATACGGAGATTATTCCACTCAGAGGCTCACAATCCCAGAAGTGCAGCACGTTAACCCAAACTGCATATTACTTTCCAAAATTTCATCCAAAAAAAAAAATACTGAAGAAATCCAAAGACATACTGAAATTGTCCTAAGATGTTCTGAAGTTCTGAAGTTATCCCAAAGACCCTCGAACTCAAGAAAATGGTGGCATCTGATAAAAGTTAAGCCGTTGTTTCTGGGCTGGCTGAAGAAAAATAATCGCCAAACTGGCTGTAGGGTGAAACGACCAAATCATCAAAAAATGTTTGCACCCCGACTTGGTTTCGTCACTTTAATCGGCCATTTATGACCAAATCCCTTAACTTAGGAAAGTAGTAAAACTAAACCACTTCTTTTCGCTCTTACGTCAGAATGCCAAAAGAGAGTGATTTTTCTCAAATCACTCGCACATTCCTTCCAACGAAAGTTTCAATTTTAAACTGGCCAGTACTCAAATCTGACAGAGACAACCAATATCTTAATAATCTAAACTGCCTTGTCCTACAAAATAAACATCCTATGACAAAATACTTTACAGATTCGAAATATTCAAAAATGAAATCCAATCAGTTCGAATTAGTTCGAGGGTCTAATTTCAAATATTGTCATTACCAAAAATTCTAATTAGTAAGGTAAAGAGAAATAATCTACTAATAAACTAAAAACAGCCTAATAAAAAAGTCAATTTTAACTTATTTCGAATTTAGCATTTCGATATACTCAACAGATGTGCCATCTTATAGGCAACCCTAAAAACTTTCCCTGCAATTGAGTGGACCTGACTATTTATCTGAAACAGCTGATATGTGACAATATTTTCTGAAAAGGAAAATCAACAAGAAAACCAATAAATACTGTTCATATTTATCCAATCATTAAGAAAGCGTTTTTCCCAATCTGTGATACATTGTCTCGAGGTACCTAACGAAATTTACAAATTACAGAAATAGGTTAAGTTTCGATGTCAATCAAAATTTCAAAATGTAAACAAAAGGAATGATTTGAATATAGATGAAACCAATAATAATGAATGAAAAAAAAGGTAATAGTTCGTTTTATAGTAGAAAACATCGTTTACTGTAAATTTACGTTTCAAGTTATGCATGTCATTGACAACCTTTAAAGAAAGACGTACAAAACAAAAATCTATTTATTACTTTATTAATCTAAACCTGTAGTTTAATGTAGAAAAATGTAAACGAAAATATTTATTATTTAAGATCAATTTTTAACCGTAATAAAGTAGCCTCAAATAACAATGCACTTACAGAAAGTTCAAACATCGGTCGCTAAAAACTTTATTCTTTAATATTTATAAACTGAAAAAACAGGTTATGCTATGATTAAATAGATTTTCAAAGTATGTTTTTTTAGTTAATTTATTGCACATTTTCGAAAAAAATACTGGCTTAAACTTTCAGTCTTGATACTCGTTTTACACTTTGCTACGACGTCATGAGAAATGGGTCACCACCGCCTTACAAAAGACACCAAAGCAAAACTTTTCTGCCCATTGCGCCAATAGCAGGTTCTCCCATCATCGGAGTCAGGCTGTTAAGATTACTCGATTGAACCTAAGCTTATTGTTTACATTCCGTCGGTTTATGCCAATTTTATATTTTGTGTGTGAAATTACTTTATATTAATTATTTTTATAACAATTTTCTTCCAGAAATCTGCTTGTCCATCAGACTGTCGACATAACACTGATAAGCAAAGCGTTTACATTTGTCACGTGGAAAGGTTAAGATTTTGACAGATGTTCCCAAGCAATGAGTTAACAATACAACATATACGCTGTTGTCAAACTTAATTCACTACTTATTAGTTACTCAAGTCACACAAAATATTTTGTGCAAATGTTGATTTTGCCTAAATTTATTCAATAAGAATGGGCCATTTCAACTTTGGGATGTCTGCTGTAGTCGACTGCAGATCAATACGGAATGTACCCCAAATTACAGGAATGTTTTTATTTTGCATAAACGAAAAAATGAATAAAAAGTGGCAACTACACCTAGAATTATTATAAAGATTTCAGACTTATATAAAATTCCTCGATGACGTCACTTCCCGTTGGACTTGATTTTGTAATAACTCCGATAATACGGTCTTGGAACAAGTCCTATAACATTTCTTTGAAGCGCTATTATCAAACTATCAAAAATTTTTAAGAAAGGGAGAGCTTTTGAATAGGTTTCCTTTTTGTAACTTGTTTATTATTGCGTTAAAATAATTAATTACACAAAAGTCTCAAAAGGAAGGGACGATATGAAATTATTACTTACTTTGTACTATTTCCTATGATTTTTTCACAAATAATTTTGACGTGAAATGAAAAAAATTCTTGCTTGAAAAGGCAATATAAATGACTGGATTTAGCAACCTTGCATCTTATCAGCAGTGCTTTTTGGTTATTACGCTAGTTTTACTTTTGTCAATCGCCATTTGATATTACTAATTTTTCGTTGCATTTATTCATATGTTACAAGTTCAAATACTGTTGTAAATACTTCTAGGATACAGTATAGATGTTGTGTACATGGCTGCAAGAAAAACTAATTAAATGGCCCGCCAGTACGAATACCTCGTTTTCTGAAAAAAGGGCGCCAGTTAAAATGGCAGAATGCCATTCATCGTTAAAGTTAAGTGTTCTGTGAAAATAGCAGGAATTGTGAGTGTAATTTTATAAGAAGATTTTATCTGGCGGATATCGCAACAGGAGTACAAAAGGGACAAAACCATTTCTTTAAAATTAAAGATGTTCAATGGCTATACGTTTATGTAAGGAAACATATGAAACTTCGAAATATAGTCATTCAGTATGACAAAAATAACATTGAAATTTATCACTATTTGTTATCAAAGATTTTTGCGAAAAACCAAATCTAAAAGTAGTCTCAAATAACATTGCTTTTATAGAAAGTTTGAACATCGGCCGTTTAAAATTTGATTCTTGAATATACTCTCTATTCAGAAATGGAAAAAAAAGGTAATGCTATGATAGAAGAGGTCTTTAAGACTGATTTGATATGCTTTTTTACTTACCTTATCCCACATTTTCGGAAAAAGACTCATCTAAACTTTTAGTCTTGATACTCGTTTTTAAATTTGCTACGACGGGATGAAAAATTGGTCAACACCGCCTTACGACAGGTGCCAAAAGAAGTGTTTCGGCTCATTGCGCCAATAGCAATTCCTTTTATCATCGGGCTTAGAATGTTAGGATTATTAGATTGAACCTAACCTTATTGTTGGTACTTCATCATTTTATACTAATTTTATATTTTGCGTGTAAAATTATCTTATACTTATTACTTATTATTTAAAATTTTTTTTTAGAAATTTGTTTTGCCATCAGACTGTCGTCATAATATTAATAAGCAAGCATTGACGTATGACATGTGGAAAGATTAAAGCTTTGATAGAAGTTCACAAGCAACAAGTTGACCATATAACGTGTACGCTGTTGCCAAGCCTCATTCATTATTTATTAATTAAATATTAAAAATTGCGTAATATAACTTTCAAAAACCTTTTATATCTTTCCCCATATGCTATATTATAGACAATTTACGTTCGCTTATTCATTTAAGAGACGTAGAAGCTGATAGATTTTTTTACCTCATGCTTTTTCTATGTCCGCACCCCTCTCTGTAACATGATTGAACATCCTTAAATATACCATTGTTAAACAAGCACAAGGTACCTAATAGAGTCCCCAGTTGTCCGAAATAACTATCAAATTTATATCGCCTTAAAAAAGCAGAGACGAAAAGCTTAAAAAAATTAATAAAATTTAATTTCAAAAAGATATTTAAGAGAGCAAATGCCAAATTTTTACATGTAAGGAGCTTAAAAGAAAATTTCGAAGAATTTAATAACTTGTTAATAATATGTCCTTGAAGACAAGGGAAATATGAAGAAGAATCAGAGTCACTTTCCTTCCGAAAACGGGAAAACAGGGCACTACACATCTTAAATTCCTGCGATCTATTAGCCTCATATGGTTAAATTTAAAAAGAGAAAGCAGTTAATAACCACATCAGAAATTCTTGAACATGTGTCGCTGTACCCTCATCAATATGCGTATCCAGCAGGAAGATCTACGGAAACCGCACTGTTATAATTAACACATGAGATTCAAGACGCCCTAAACAACAAGAAAACCGTACGTTTTTTGATATTGGGCTTTTGACTCCATATGAGGCAGTTGAAAGAGCACTTGATGACAGGGAAGTAGACGTCCAAATGGATAGCGCGACTTCTTTCCACTAGGATAGCAGAGACAGAGATAGGACAGTACACTATCGTTCTTTATACCACCAGAAAATGCGCTCTGGGGAGGGTAGCTTCTGCACTTATGTGGAGTCTAATTGTAAATTGACTCCTCTGTGATCTGCCTAACCTCGGCATACCTTGTGAGGACCAAATTCGAGAATACCCTATGCAGCATAGTCCAAAGAGGACTTGAACACACTAAGGAATGATGCCAAATGATGAAACTAAAAGTCAAACTCGCCAATACCACCTTAGTAGCCTTTACAAGGAAAAAAAACCTTAACCTGAAAACCACCAAAATGGATGGGAACATTTTTCAATGGAAGTCAGAGGTTAAATATCTGGATCTGACCCTGAATAATACAGTTTTCTGGAAAAACATGAAAAAAAAGTAATCAACAAGTCCACAAAAGCCTTGATAGTTTATAAAAACTTCGTGGAAAAAAGCTGGGAAATAAACTCAAAAATCCTGCTGTAGATGTACACTGCAATAGTGAGACCAATATATATATATATATATATATATATATATATATATATATATATATATATATATATATATATACATATAAAATGATGAGAGATGAAGTACCAAAATGAAAATCAAGTTTCTTATCCAGAAATCAACATGTATGGGACAGGCTCTAAGATGAAAGAGAAGTTTAACCGGTGAAAAACTCCAAAATAAAGTTGTGTCGCAAAAGGGGATGGGCTAGAAGTAACATTAAAAAGCTTTACAGAAATTCCATTAAACGGTATATGGATGACTCCCAAACAACGGAGAGAACTGGAATAGAGGGTTCTGGACCTAGTGTCATATATCATCAAGCTTGGATAAGTCATCAAGTATCTTCCAAGAGGAAATACACGTTATCAGGAAAGGCATAAAATTCAGCAAAAAAAAAAACATCGAAAACAAGAGATTATTACCATGTCGGATAGTCAAGTAACCATCATTACGCCGAGTTCTCAAGTAATCAGCTCTAAAATGATCTGAGAATGCCTAGAAGGACTAAACGAACTAAGCAAGAAATATAAGGTTTTCCTTCTGGACACACCGGGATGTAGGAAAATGAAATAGAAGAGAAGCTCGCGAGAAAAGAGATAGAAACATTATTTCTGGGATCCGAATCGTTCTATGGAATTAGTAGTAGTGTAATGCTGGAAAAGCTAAAAAAGAGAGGAAGAGAACAGGAGATCTAATTATTGGACGGATGTGCAACAAATTCAAATTCAAAGAATGCATAAGTCTAAGCAATAATCAACTTAGAGTTTGGACAGGAATCATGACGGGGCATTACCACCTGTAAAGAGATTTCAAAAAACTCGGATTGATAGAAAAAAATAATGCAGATTTTGCGAAGAAGATGACGAAACCTCTATCCACACCCTTTCAGGGTGCAGCGCTTTAGGCGACTCTAGAATGCAGTTCTTGGGAGCAAAATAAATAGGGGAAGGGGAGCTACCCACTCTAAAGCCATCCAACATTCTCAAGTTCCACAATGACTTGATAGCAGAAGGTGAACACAATAAATCTATTAGGTCGCCGTGTATTTATCCCCATCTTCACATACATATATGTATGATAACGCTAGATAATCTGTGGAATCCAATACATAGTACGGTTTACACAGCAAATTATTAAAAATAGAATAATTATAGTTATTTATTAATTAATAAATGATATTCATGGTTACTATTCATAAACAAATCTTCTGTTTAATAAAATTTAATTAATTTATATTAATATTAAAATGAATTAGTTTCAATACGTTTTAATTAGAAATGTATTGACCACCGGTTTATTGTAATTCAATTTTAAATGCGAGGGGGATGTATTCCTGTTATTTTGATTACTAATATCATGCATGCAGCTTAATATCCCTCTTGTTCGTTATTCTCTTCTTCTTCTGGCTGCACAACTTGAATTCATTATCATCCCTCTCGTTGTCTGTTATGTGCGGTTCTAAAACTTTAAGGATTTCAGTTACACATTCATTTTCTTTATTAAAATTATTTTAATATTATGAAGCGTTGAAGTATGACTGTATTTACTGTTATACAGACCACAAACTGAGGAGTATTGCAACCTTACTTTTCTACATCTTTAACTCGAACCACAGCTGTCTTGCAATTGAAAAATATGATATGAAGCAGTTCTTCTAGTGAAAAATTTTGTCAGGTCCAGTGTTTCATTTTGCAATACCCCGTCCCATTCCTAGGGTCCTAAATAATTCCCTAAGCAAGTTTGGATTTGGTAGTAGACAAGATTTGTTGAGTTTCATTGATTTGATATATTTGCATATCTCGAAAGTTATCAATACTGTTCTCTGATTTTGGAGCATTATGTACTGCTAGAAACGTACGTACTCCATTTTTAAACAATATTTCTAAAGGGTAGTTTTCTTGCTGAAAGGCTTAGACCGAATGATCTAAATGGGAATGTTTCAAAAACATTTTAATAATTGACAGTTTTCCTTTTCTAAAATGCGCAGATATTGCGTCACATCCACTAAAGGCGTTCAAAAATAGAATATGGCTTTTATAATGAGGATATTTATTGAAGCCTTTAGGTGAATACATTTTTAAGTAAATGCATATATAAATGAACCAACTGAAAATGCTTTGTATTATATGGACAAGTTGCTTTGTTCTTGTTAGGAATCAAAAGCACTACGTTAGATTGCAAAAAGCTACCAGAAAAAGATGGAAACATTGGTTCTCGTTAGTACAGAGCAGGCAAGTACACCTCACCATGAGTAAAGGGGATTTTTTAAGCAACTTATATGATCCTAGACCAAATGTTTGATACAAGTTGCGCAATTTTCCGAAAATTTATGCAGTCTTAACAGAAAAATCACTTCCGAGATCTATTTAAATAGGAGATGGTGAAGTAAAATATTAGCAACCCAAAGTGCACTAGAAGTTATTAAATGACGTTCGGTCCAGATGGCTCGACAAATACCAGGAAAGCCTATTTCTTTGTTTATCGAGTGCTAGGCATTCCCAGAGAACTTAGGTTCGTTCTCCCTTAGATACCTTCTGTATCATACAATATGCGATATCAGTCAATTCTGTCAGTAGTGCTACTACAATTAGTAGTTGTTTTCTTTTCAGAGAAATAATCTTCTTGGTGTTGTGTGCATCATACCCAGTGACGTGTTCCTTATGACATTTTATTCCATGGTATTTCCTTCAACAGCACATAAACTTTCTTGAATCGTCATGATCCCCTCTTCTCTGTAACCTGGTCCGAGGTAGGCATTCTTCTTAATTTTTTATTTTATTGTGTACTAGTAAAAATCTAATGTTAAACGCAAATTACCAAGTTTAATAACAAAAGTGCATACTCAGAATAAATCGTAAAATTTATGTTTCAACAAAGCATTAGTTAAAATACATATTATTAATTACACAGCAATTCTCAGTCTGTTTAACCACCAATTTTGGTTTAAAATTTTGTTCGGACAAATAATGAATACTAAACAATTAAATTTTGTCTACGTAAGCTATTAAAAGTTAGTATTCATATATACAGTAATGAGCTAAAGTGCGAACTATGTAGAGAAGTTTTTTATATTTAAAGTTAATAAATTTACTTGATTTCGAAAAATTTTTACTTATTTTCAAATCAAAATAGCATCATCAGAACTGGTTAAAATATTATCACATACGAAGGAGAATCAAAAATTTGAATCTGTGCCTCGATTATACAAACTCTCTTGAAATTTAATGAAAGTGATTTGATTGCTGAAGAAGACATGTAAATCGACATATGAAACACGAATAAGAAATAAAAACTGCCCTAAAAGTGTAGAAACTTTATTTTTGGTTTAACAGTATTTTGTGTTATGTAATTTTAGTAAAATTCTAGATATGCTTTCCGTATATCAAACACTATAATCGCTTATATCATCATATAATTTTTCAACTAAAGAAGGCAATTTATCTCTAAGATCATAAGTATCTTTAGCAAACACAAATATGTTTAGAAAAAATCATGTCTTTTCACTGCCAATCTTTAAATGAATCAGAAGGTTAATATACTTTTTTTTTTCCTGAGTTTTCGATTCAGTCAGGGGAATAAATATTAATTTATTTCCTCATAAACGTTTTAATGTTTTTCTGCCACAAATGTTTTGACATTATTATTAGTCTTCATAGTCAGCAGGTAATTTACGTGAAGTTAAAATACTGTGAAACTTACATATAACAATAACAATTCCCAAAACACAAATACATAAATATTAAAAATTTTTCACAAAAGATCTTCACATTTTTAAAAGTTATATACATTCAAAGTACTTAAAACCTAACAATTTAACACATATTACTATATTAAGACCAAGAATAACTGCGTTCAGTATGCATATAAATCTATTTTCGACGGTGTTTGTATGTGTATTTATATTTTTTATAGTTTTTTGTTATTTAAGGGACATGACTTTTTTAATTTAAAATGTTAAAATGTATTATTTTACTAAGGTTTTTTATGTACATTTTGTCATTTATTACGTTAAGATTGTTCTTAATAAAAATTATTTCCAGAAACTCTATTTTTATTGATTTGATTCGATTTTAACAATCTTCTTGTCCTGAAAATTGAAAATATGTGATTTTTCATTTTGGTGTTTAGTTAGTGCTGTGGTGTTCTTCTTGTCGTATCGGTGGCCGTTTAAACGGTTTTGTAAATATTGGGTGGTTTGTCCCATGTAAAATCCGTGACATTCTTTCATATATTAGTTGTGTTTGTGGATTTTTTGCTATTTTGCTTTTCATCTTCTTCTTCTGTTGGTGCCTATCCTCTGTGGATGTTGGCAATCACATTGGCCCATATGATCTTATTGACAGCTGTTCTAAATAAAAGTACCGTCGTCATTCCTGTCCATTGTCTGATAATCCTCAGCTATGATGTTCGTCGGCGACCCTGAGTTCTTTTACCCTCTATCTTACCCTGCAAAATTACCTGAATTAGTTGGTATTTCTCATTGCGCATTACATGCCCTAAGTATAATATCTTTCTGATTTTCACATTGCGCATAATTTCTGGGTCTTTTTTCATACGTTGCATCACGGTGTTATTTGTGACATGATGGATGTATGAGATTCTGAGCATGCGGCGGTAATACCACATTTCGAAGGCTTCCAGTAGTTTGGATGTTGTTTCTGTCAAAGTCCAGGCTTCCACTCCATATAGAAGAGTTGAAAATACATAACATCTCAAGACTCGTGTTCTTATATCAATGTTCAGGTGCATATTGCTCAAGATCTTTCTGAGGCGGTTGAAGACAGCTCTCGCCTTCTCTATGTGGCATCTAATCTCCTGTGAGTGGTCCCATTCTCTGTTCAGACTGCATCCTAGATACGTAACTTTGTCAACAGTTTCCAAAGTTTCATTATTTGCTCTAAATTGGTGGTGTATTTCGTCATTTTTGCTTACTATAAGGATTTTACAGTTTAATTTCATGCCGTATCTCTCACAGGCTTCCACTACGCGGTCTATTAGTGTTTGCAGATCCTCTGCATTATCGGCCAACAGAACTGTGTCGTCTGCATATCTTAAGTTGTTAAGGCTTTCACCATTAATTCTTATGCCCTCTCTCATTCCACTGATAGCTTCCCTGAACAGCATTTCCGAGTACGTATTGAATAACGTCGGCGATAAAATACAGCCCTGACGAACTCCCCGTTTTATTGTAAATTCTTGTGATGTTTCGTTGCCTACACGTACAGTCGCCCTTTTCTGTGAGTAAAGGTTTCTAATAAGGCGTAAATCCTTGTCATCGATACCAGATTCATTTAATATTTGAAGCAGTTTGTGATGTTGCACTTTGTCGAATGCTTTCTCGAAATCGATAAAACATGCATAGACATTGCAGTTTACGTCCCGAGCTCTTTGTATCAAAATTTGAATAGAAAATAGAGCATCTCGTGTTCCAAGTCCATTTCTAAAACCAAACTGAACATTGCTAACGTTTTCTTCAAGTTTTCTATATATTCGAGAGTGAATAATACTGAGAAGGATTTTCAGCGCATGACTCATTAAGCTTCTAATTCTGTAATCAGAACATCTGGTAGCATTTGTTTTCTTAGGAAGAGGAATGAAAGTGGAAGCTAGCCAATCTCCAGGCAATTCGCCAGTTTCGTAAATTTTATTAAGTAGACTTGTTAGGAGTTTAAGTTGGCCATCTTCAAATAGTTTTAGTATTTCTGATTGTGTATTATCCGGCACAGGTGACTTATTGTTTTTTAGTCATTTTATTGCATATGTTACTTCGCTGAGTGTTATTTCTGGTCCGGAAAATCCAAGGACATCTGTTTCTGTCTGCTGTTCTTCATCGAATAATTCTCCCATATATTCCTCCCATCTTTCAAGTATTTTTTCATTCTCGTACAGCAGATTGTTGTGTTTGTCCAGTACTGAATTATTGCTGCGTGAGTTGTTTCCTCTGGTTAGGGCCTTGATTTTCTTATGCAAGTTAAAAATGTCATGTTTTTGTTCTAAGGATTCGATTTCTTTACATTCGTTTTGTAGCCACAACTCTTTTGCTTCCTTGATCCTATTGCTAATAACTTTGTTTATGTCTTTATACCTTCTTTCATTTTTATGTCTGTATTTTCTTCGCTCTTCCATGAGTTCTAATATTTCTTCTGTCATCCACGGATGTTTCTTTTTATTTTTTCCTGTTTTTAGTTTATTATCCACTATTGAATTACAGACATTTTTTATCTTCTTCTACATATCATCCACATTTATGTTCTCCTTGTTAATATCCGTGGCTATGCTCGTTATTTTGTTGTTTAATTCCTCTTTGACTTCGTCTCTTGTGGTGTTATCTTTCAACCTCTGAATGTCCGGTCGTTTTCCTTTCCAGATCTTTTTCATGTGTAGTTTAATCCGGCTCAGCAAAAGATTATGGTCTGAAGGGACATCCGCTCCCGGATATGCTTTTGCGGATTTTACTGAATTCTGAAATCTTTTGTTTATGATGATATAGTCTATCTGGTTTCTTATCACTTTTTGGGGACAATCAGCTGGAGACTTCCATGTGTAGAGTCTTCGAGGCGGTAACTGAAAAAAGGTGTTCATTATCGCACTGTCCATTTCTTGGAAGAACTGAATAAGACGATCCCCTCTATCATTTCTCTTGCCCAGTCCAAATTGGCCTACAGTATTATCTACTACTCCCTTGCCTACTTTAGCGTTAAAGTCTCCCAGCAGGATATTGATTTCTTGTTTTTTGGTGTGTTTAAGGGCTTCTTTTAGCTGTTCATAGAAAATTTCTATTTCCTGCTCTGAGCTTTCCGAGGTTGGAGCATATGCTTGTACAATATTCATATTAAATGGTTTGACATTAATTTTAAGTAGTGCAACTCTATCAGATATGCCTATAAAACTGAGTACACAACTGTTAACCTCTTTGTTGACTATAATAGCTACTCCGTTTTTGTTTCTTGTTGTTGTATCTCCGCAGTAGTATACCGTGTGATTGTCTATTTCATAGTGGCTTGAGTTGGGCCATCTAACTTCGCTGCATCCAAGAATATCTATGTTGAGTCGTCGCATCTCCTTAATTACATTATTTACCTTGCCGGCTTGAAATAGACTTCGTACATTTCATGTACCAATTTTTTTGTCGCGTTTTAGTGTAAATTTATCGGGTAATCGGGGGATTCTTAGCACCCTATCCTCACTTAAGAGGTGCCCGGGACTGAGGGCCGTTCCTAAGTAGACTTGATTCATTGTGATTATCCTGGGGATGTAATTAGCTAGGTAGTTTCCCCTTGCTTTCCTAGCTTTTATATCAGCCGACTCTAACATGAGTACCGACGCTGTTTGCAGCCGCCCACTCTAGGTCAGACGCTGCTGTGTTAGTTAGTTTTGGTCCGCCCCGAGTATTTGATTTCCTCGGTACTACTCATATCTGAGAGGCGTTCCCCTATCCGCCACCTGGGGAGGCGCTCGATGGAGGACTAACAACCCCACACGGGTTGCTTTTCATAGAATCAAAAAATTGTCTCAACAAACTCTCACCTTTGTGGGCAACTGAGATATTATGTTTTTTAAATAACTTTGTAAATTTTTAGATAACTCTTGTATATATAGAAGGCCTAAATATGGGTTTTTCTGTTTATCTTTTATTTCATGTGGATTTCTTTTTTTGAATAAAATATGTTGCTTTCTTGAATTAAATAATATGTTAATAAGTTTTAATGCGTAAATATTTTTTAAAAGTACTTGTTTTGCTTTTTTTATTGCTGTGTTCACATATAGAGGCTCACTGAGTCCTATAGCACGGTCTACCAAACCATACACAACAGATTTTTTGTGAGGTATGGGATGCTATGAAAAGTAATCTAGGTATCTACCAGACCAGGTTTCTTTTGTATACCCCTCACTACATGCTATATAACTCAGTGACTATCTATATGTGAAAATAAGTTGTAAAAAATGTCTAAATTTGAAAATGTTAAATTACTAAAAACTATAAACGGTAAGAAAAGAAGCCTTAATACAGTTTCAAAGCAGGCATGTCTCTTAAATTTTGGTTTACAGTTTCAAGGACAGTTAAATATCTCAAGAATGGCTTGTCTTAGGTATATGAAACGTAACAGTAATTTATTATAATTTTAAAATGTGGTAGGCAACGAACGTATTAAAAGTTGTAAATTTCTTATAAATGAAATGTTGGTAAAATTTATTTATCACAATTATCTCTCATATGACACTCCAATTATCCCTTAAAAATCGGAGACAGAGAAAATATATAAACAAAGTTTTCTTTCTGATAATGACGTTTCCATTATAATAGTTATTTGAAGAATAATTACAAGTTTATAAAGTTATATATTTGAGTTGCTATCTGTATTCTTTTTATAACTATTAAAAATGATAATTTTATATATAAATTAAAGAGCCTCTAGGTCCGAACCCAAATTTCTTGTAATTTTCTGCCATTTCAATGAATAGCAAAATTTTATTTTCAACACTATCTGGACAAGAGCTACTATTTACATTTCAATATAGGTTTCTAATTACAATTAGTACCTTTGTACCGTATTGAGATTTTCCTGGTTTTGTGACTAGAGCTATGTTCAATGGGTTTTTCATAGTTTCTACCTTAACAAAACTTTATAAGAAAATATAGTTTGAGTTATCAATATCAGATTCATGAATTTTTTAGCCTCTGCTGTAAGCTTTATAAGGAGTGTATGAATCGTTGTACCCTACTTAATATTTTTTGAAGGCGATGTCGTACTAATTGCAGCCGTTGCTTTTAAAATAACTATATGTGGTTTGTTATTATTTCCATATAACGGCTACATAGTTTCCATATTTTTTGACTTGTAACCTAATTGTTTTTAAGCCAGTTGAGAGGATTTTTTTGAAGTTGTAGATATTTTCTACAAATTTCAAATTTAGCGCCGACGCTTAATTATTTGATGTACTTATAAAGTTGTCAGTTGTTATTAATATACCCTCTTTAATTTTAACACAATCTTGTAACCAGTTCGAGAACATTTCGGAAAGTAAGTTTCATTTGCAGTTTATTTCTTGACTACAAGTCATTCTTGGCTGCCACATTGTTGTCGTAAGTTTCATTAACATTACAAGAAATAATGAAGCATATAAAATCGTCATTAACCTATTTTAAAGTTTCTTATGATTTTTTTTTAAATCGTGTTTGAAATAGGTAGGTCTAATAATAACTTTATACGGTTGCATGACTTATAATAGTAAAGGTCGCTGTAAACGCTTTTCAATTGTTAACTTACTTGCAATTAACCTATAAACTTCTCCTGAAATATTTCTTTGGGCAAGCTGCCTCAGTAGTGTGGAGGTTAAGTTATTGGCTCCGCATCATTCGGATTCCAATCCCTGTTGGTCTAGGGTATTTTTAATGTATAATATAAAACATGTCCCAAAAATACGCGTATAAAGTTTGGTAACAGACTCTTCATATCACAATAGGTATATTTGAGCCAATTTAGTTATATTCGATACTGCTTCGACAGAAAATATTGGTTTTTCCAAGATTTTTTGAAAACGTGGTAAATGAATTTAATGATTTTTGGTATATAGTCTAACACTATAGCATGACGCTTTCTAACGTCACTTGAAAACATCTTTTCTGATTTTTATGCCATCAACGTTATGATAACTTAAATATTTCTCTCTGAAACTCACATGTAGTTGGAAACTCTTCACTTGTTGAAAAATTTTCACTACATGAGAGGTTTTGCCAGAAAAAATGTTTTCAATTACATGCAATACTTCAATTTGCTGTAATAATAAAAACGTTTTTAAAATAAATATTGGAATTACATGTATGCATTTTAAAATTGAAATTGAAAAAACCAACTAAAAAGAAAACATTGTTTTGTCCACTTCTGTTTTAAGAGCTCCCCATAATAAGAAGTCACACATATTTAACTCTTGAGAACGCGCTGGTCATCTTACTGGTGCCTCATTGCCTCTTCCAAGCCATTGGTTAGGATATTGGTCATATAGATATTATCGAATAGCAACGGAAAAATGGAGTAGTTTACCATCATGCATACACTATAGTTTTCGCCGAAATAAAACAGGCAAATTTGCCAAAGGAACTAGTATTGTGTTTTCCAAAAAATTTGAAAAAATATTTTCATATAATTTTTATGGAATCAAAAAAGAACCACTAAGTTAGCGATCAATAATACCTGGTCTAACATTTATTTTAAAGTTATGCTGATGGTGTGCAACTTTATTGACATATATATTTTCATTCGCATAAATATGTTTGTTTTGCTGGTAGGTCACTACAGATTTTGTATAGCACGCCTCGTTAGTAATCAAAATTTTTCTGTCAAAATTTGAATCGCGATTTCTTTTGTTTTGAATAAATTCACGAAAGGTAAGTCGCATGGTGGGACCAATCGGTAAAAGCAATACGGATATAAGAACTATTTTAAAATATTATTTACCATAACTTTAAAGATATCCAACTCACGTTCTAAGTGGAGAGTATTCACACATGATTTATCTTCAACTCTTTCTAAAAGTTCCTCTTCTTTTTCAACTGTTTGGGTTGTTCAAATAAGACCCTTATCTTCATTTTTTTTTAAAGCTGCCCGTTACTCGAACGCTCAGTATTGGCAAATATTTGATGATTTGGTATTCCGCGGTTTGATAAACGCCTATTTCCTTCACAAAACCCATTAATTAGGAGCATGTCAACATCCTCAGAGCCCTTGTAGTTTTCCATATTTAATAGTAAAATAGGTCCAGAAATTTACAATGTACAACTTACTTTAGTCGACAGTGATAGCAACAAGGTAACTCGAAAAATTATTGTTACAGATATTTTTTATTACTATAGTGAATTGGTATATGCTTGCAACTGAAAATATTTTTGTCGTGACGAAACACATCAGAAATGACGTTTACAAGTGACGTCACTTTTAAAACACTTATAGCAGGTTATCATGCGACTAGAAAACATCATATATCAATAAATTCAGTTACTATGTTTTCAAGACATTTCGGAAAAATCAATATCTTCGTGACGTATGACGTCTTCTACTAATCTAAATAAAGCAGTATCGGATATAACTAAGTTGGCTTAAATCGACCTATTTTGACATCGAGAGTCTGTCATCAAATGTTGTACACGCATTTTCCGGAAAAATGTTTAAAGTTTCCCAGATATGAAAGAAAAACACGTGAAAGGAATACTACAAGTTCATATCAACTTTTTCGTATAGGCCTTCTCTTCGGAGATATGGGCTTCCAAAAAGTTGCAACGGAATCAAGTTTTTTACACATAATTATTGAATCACCAGGTATATTTCAATTTTTTTTAATATGGTGAATACCGGATAAGACTCTTCAAATTACTATCCAAGAAAGTGTTACTCACAGCTGTAGAACGGACTAGCTGTGACGCTCAGAACTCCATCTTTTTAATACCCTATATCATAAGAACTTTGAACAACGTTTGTTATATACCTTCAACTATTGACTAAACATTAAGTACTTCATTCTTGTCGCTAATCCTAACCGTTTTCGAAAAAAGGTTATTTTGTTTAAACTGTTAGTCCTCTAACTTCTATCAGGTTGAATATGAAAAAGAGCAACTACCCTTTTAAAAAATTTATAAGAGGATTCAAGATGGGTGCTGTGAAGTCTGATGCACTTGCGAGTACGACAAATGAAGGAATATTGTACTCGCCATATTAACTTAGCATTCTTTCATATTTGATCACAATGAAACGTGATTCTCCGTAGAAATTCCTCTCTACTATCGACCGTAGTGGAATACACCAAGGTTTTGAGGTGTCCCTACAGGTAAAAACGCAACGGCGTTAGATCGGGAGATCGGTTTGGTAAGACGTTATCCAGGTGCTCCCGCACAGCAATGCTGAAATAAGGTAGTGCTCAATTTTGCATGTAGTATATGTTTCAGCAGGTTACAAGTGGTAAATGCTCTTTTTAATTGTAAAAAAGCGTTCTGGAGAATCTCCAAATAAAGTTCTCCATTCAGTCGTACCGGCAATACGAATGATCCAATCAAAAAATTGTCGTTGATTCCTGCCCAGACATTAATTGATTGGAACCAATGTTGACGATGAGAAACAATAGTTGCATAAGAATTTGCATCATCCCATATATGTGATGTGTGTAAATTTATGATACAAATCTTCTTTCATCCGTGAAGAAAATAATGCTAATGAAGTTTACATTATTTCGTGGCTGATACAATAGCTAGTTGGCAAACTGTATTTTACGGGAAAATCTTTAGGAATCAGTTCATGCACTTTTTTCCAATGATATGGATATACCAGCTGTTTTGGAAGAACATCATGTACTATTAAACTGCGCTAATAATTTTCGAGGCCTTGTTGAAGGAGTATCATCTACAGAATTTAAAATATTTTCCTCTACTTGCGGCGTACGCACTGTCCTTCCCCGACCAGTATCAATACATCTTTTTCAAAAATTTTCTAAAATTATGAAGAACTTTAAAAATATTATCTTATCAAATCGAATCGTCCACCATTCTCTTCCTTAGAAGTTGATAAACTCGTTAAAAGGTTTTGTGATCTGAGAGAGTACGATTAAAATATCTGTCGTAATAACCTCCTGGCTTCCAAAGTATTGCAATATGCAAGACCATATATCAGATGCATATCTGCATATTCAGTAAACTGGTATTCCATATCTTAAATTATTTCACAATTAATTTCACCACGAAATCCAAAAAAGAGTAAATTAATATCCAAGTAAAAATCAATGTGTCAGCGATGTGAAAGTTGACAAGTTCCAAAATACAGGATATTTATTTCTTTCGTACCTAGCAAGGTTTGCAACAACAATAATATGTTTTTGGTGCCGATAAAATAAAACGCACATTTTTTTGCGAACCTAGGTCGAACTGCAATTCACTGAATTAGACGTTTTGCCATCACTTTGAAGATTGAATATTTGATAGGAACAATGATGTATCTTTCATCGAAATACACCAAACACATGATGTAAATAAAATGACGTTTTTTCGAGTTCGGTTAGGATTAGTGACATGAATGAAAGGTACTTATTTTTAGTCAGTAGTTAAAGGTATGTAAAAAATGTCCAGAGTTCTTATCATACAGGGCGTAAAAAAATTGTGTCATGAATGTCACAGTCCGTCCCTGCAGCTGTGAGTAATTCACAAAACTTTCTTGGAGAGTAATTTGAAGGGTCTTATCTTGTATACATCATATTAAAAAAAATTGAAATATACCTGGTGGTTCAATAATTATGTGTAAAAAACTTGATTCCATTGCGCCACTTTTGGAACCCATATCTCCGAAAAAAGTTTATATGAACTTGTAGTATTCCTTTCATGTATTTTTCCATATCAGGGAAATTTCCCTCATTTTTCCGGACACCGTATTTAATATGTAAATATTATTATTAATAAGCTGTAATTGAATATATGGCTGAACGGTCTAAAGCTACAAAATAATAATTACTATTAAGACAGAACACGTTGAAAGTTCCTAACATGAAATTCCAAAATCTGTATCAGAATACCCTATTTCTATTAAAATTTATTGCAAATGAACAATTTTCAATTATAAATTAGGTTGCAAAAAACTATTGGGGAAATATTTTTTTTTGATCCATTGGGAATTCGCCTTATATTATGTTGAAAATTGCAAAAATTATAAGTAAAAAAAACATGAATATATATATATATATATATATATATATATATATATATATATATATAAATATATATATATATATATATATATATATATATATATATATATATATTTGAATATATTCTTGGTTATAGGTTTTCCATTAGAGAAACAAAGGACAACAATTTTTTTGACGTTTCGCACTACATAGTGAGCTTCTTCAAAGAGCTGGTATATTTATTTTAATTCTACAAAATTACAAATTTTTTCTTAATAAACATATATCACAGTAATTACACATTACATTTATATTTTCAATTTAATCAAAATTAATAAAAATAAAACAGGTTTTAAAACAGTCTTAAAGTTTAAAATTTAAAACAAAACAACAGGTTTAAATGGTAAAAATTATAAAATAGTACATACTTTGAAAGTAGTTTTGTGTGCGGTTAAAAATAAATTCAATTATGATACTGTAAGCAATTGATATGGATAGAATATCAAACTATAGTATATCTGACTTACGTTTTTGACATATTGCTCATTTACAGCATTTTTATCTTTTTTTATGTGTATCATTTCTTTGGTGACGAATTTATGATAATTTCTGTCAGTATCTAAAATGTGGGTGTTTTTAAAATCAAATTCATGCTTAGTTATTTGCTCATGTTTATGTAAGGATGCCGATGCGTTATTGGTATACTTGTGTCCATTAATTCCATTTTCAATATATTGTGTCGTCATGCCATTGTATTTCTCAGGTCAGCTTAGGCATGGAATTGCATATATTACGTTAGGTCTTTTTTTGGTGGGAACTTTGCTTTTTAATTTCGTATAAAATGATCCTTATAAATTGTTCGCCCTGTGGCATACCGTTATGTTATGCTTATCAAAAATATATTTTATTTTTTCAAATAGTTGGTTTAGATACGGTAATGCAATGAAAGTGTTTTGTGTTTTGGTATTGTTAATTTTATTTTTTTTGTTTGTATTATAATGTGTTTTATATGAAATTAAAAAGCAAAGTTCCCATCAAAAAAAGATCTAACGTAATATATACAATTCCATGCCTAAACTGTCCTAAGAAATACATTGGCATGACAACACAAAATATTGAAAATAGAATTAATGGACACAAACATGAGCAAATAATTAAGCATGAATTTGATATTAAAAATAGCCATATTTTAGATACTGACAGAAATGATCATAAATTAGTCATCAAAGAAATGATACACATAAAAAAAGATAAAAATGCTGTAAATGACAAGGAAGATGTCAAAAACTTAAGTCAGATAGATTATAATTTGATATTTTAATATAACATACTTGAAGCGACTCTATAATAAATATGAGAAATAATGTAAGAATGCTTGGGACGATTTGCAAATAAAAGAACGGCATTAAAATAATAATCTTTTTTCCTATTTTTTGCTTTTATAAAAAGATATCTATGGTTCAAGAATCAAGAATATATATATATATATATATATATATATATATATATATATATATATATATATAATTTATTTTTGTATCTTAATATATATATATATATATATATATATATATATATATATATATATATATATATTATATATATAATTTATTTTTGTATCTTAAACTTTTGTTAAAATACTTTTTTGTAATATTTTCTTGGGTATAGGTTTTTCATTAGAGAAACAAAGGACAACAATTTTTTTGACGTTTCGCACTACATAGTGAGCTTCTTCAAAAAGCTGGAATATTTATTTTAATTCTACAAAATTACACATTTTTTCTTCATACACATATATCACAGTAATTACACATTACATTTATATTTTCAATTTAATCAAAATTAATATAAATAAAACAGGTTTTACAACAGTCTTATAGTTTAAAATTTAAAACAAAACAACAGGTTAAAATAGTAAAAATTATAAAATAGTACATACCATGAAAGTAGTTTTGTGTGTGGTTAAAAATAAAATTCAATTATGATCTTTGGTATGCAATTGATATGGATAGATTTCTTTTTATAAAAGCAAAAAATAGGAAAAAAGATTATTATTTTAATGCCGTTCTTTTATTTGGAAATCGTTCCAAGCATTCTTACATTATTTCTCATATTTATTATAGAGTCGCTTCAAGTATGTTATATTAAAATATCAAATTATAATCTATCTGACTTAAGTTTTTGACATCTTCCTTGTCATTTACAGCATTTTTATCTTTTTTTATGTGTATCATTTCTTTGATGACTAATTTATGATCATTTCTGTCAGTATCTAAAATGTGGATATTTTTAATATCAAATTCATGCTTAATTATTTGCTCATGTTTGTGTCTATTAATTCTATTTTCAATATATTGTGTTGTCATGCCAAAGTATTTCTTAGGACAGTTTAGGCATGGAATTGTACATATTATGTTAGATCTTTTTTTGATGGGAACTTCGCTTTTTAATTTCGTATAAAACACATTATAACACAAACAAAAAAAAAAATAAAATTAACAATGCCAAAACACAAAACACTTTCATTGTATTACCGTATCTAACCAACTATTTGAAAAAATAAAATATATTTTAGATAAGCATAACATAACGGTATGCCACAGGGCGAAAAATTTATAAGGATCATTTTATACGAAATTAAAAAGCAAAGTTCCCACCAAAAAAAGATCTAACGTAATATATGCAATTCCATGCCTAAACTGACCTGAGAAATACATTGGCATGACGACACAATATATTGAAAATGGAATTAATGGACACAAGTATACTAAGAACGCATCGACATCCTTACATAAACATGAGCAAATAACTAAGCATGAATTTGATTTTAAAAACACCCACATTTTAGATACTGACAGAATTATCATAAATTAGTCACCAAAGAAATGATACACATAAAAAAAGATAAAAATGCTGTAAATGAGCAATATGTCAAAAACTTAAGTCAGATATACTATAGTTTGATATTCTATCCATATCAATTGCATACCAAGTATCATATATATATATATATATATATATATATATATATATATATATATATATATATATATAAACTGTTAATTAAAGGCACAGTAACAAAATATTCAACGAAAAACTCAGATATTAATTACACAGCAACTTTTCGTTTATTACGCCACTAATTTAGTTTCAAAGTTTGTTCGTGCAAATAATGATTATTAAACAATTCGGTTTTAGCAACACAAGCTATGCACGCTATGAATTAATGTTGAGTTTTCATAATGGGCATTTTATTTTTTCTTTTAAATGTTCGTTTTTAATGTGAATTTTAATGATGAAAGCATTTTTATGTGATATGTAGGCTGTAAAATGTTAAAAAATCGGTCAGGTGTGAATGTGATACGCCAAAGAGGTATCATTCAACATTATGCGGGGTGATTCTCCGATATATTTATCAATCGATTGTGGGGAGACTATTATTAGGAAAAATCTGAAAACTGTACAGTGTACTAACGTGCATGGCGGTCAGTTGGCTAAAATATTTTGATAAAAGATTGCTGTACTTCGAGTTATACCGGAATTAGATGTCAACTTGCTTATTTTAATAAAACATCCTATATAATATTGTATTTTTTATTTCTACGTAAAATTGTAGACATATTTCATGTATAATCTTTTATACTTAAGTCTCACCGTTTTGGACATATTTAAATTTTTATATCAAAAATGACATTTGCGGATCAAAATTTAACTATAAATTTTTTCTATAAGAAAGTTTTTATTATTTAATTTCAGTTAGTTTTCTTGTAGACGAAGATCGACTTTCGACGTCTTTTTATGATATTTTGAAAAGTATTAGTACAGAATGGTCAAAAAAGAGGAATAAAAAATATATTTAAAAAATCGCCAAAAGTCAATTTTTTCAAATAGAAAACCCCTATTTTTATAATTTTTTCATATTAAGAATTAAAAATAAGGATAACTTTTTATAAGGTCGTCTACTCCAAAAATTTGTAGCTTTCAAAATATTGGCAATTCAGCATTTTTCTATTGTGAAAATGCTGAATGGCTTTTAAGTTTTGTTATTAGTGGGTCATGACGGCGAGGCGTGGCAAAAATAAAACAATCGAACCCTACATAATTGTCACTTTTTATTGCCACTTGACATTCATTAATAAGAGTTATGCCGGAACGATTAAATTACACACACGAAGATTACTTAAACTTATTTATTATTTATGGAGAGTTATTTCAAGCACATGCGATATATTCGCCATCCGAAGAAACAGAAACCAACACTACCAACTGTTAAAAAGATAATAAAAAACTTCAAGAACTTTAGATCTATAAAATCTAAAAGAAATAGAAATAAACCAGTTGTTAATAAAATAAAGTTATACAAATTATTTGAGTAAATGTTTAAATTGACACCCTTGAACTTCCAAACATTTTTCGCTCATCTTATTGACTGAGGATTAAGTTCTTCAAATGTTATTCTAATGCGCTGCATGCAATCTTCCATAGTAATTAATGCAGTGTTGTATACTTTATTTTTGATTTTCCCCCAATAAAAAAAAATAAAGTACTTTTAGGTCGGGGTAGTTAAGTGGTCAAAGATGACCCATTCTTGGCTATCCATTGATCATAAAACAAGTTTTGCAGATGATTGTTAACTAAATGACTATTATGCGGAGGCGTCCCATCATATTAATAAAATAGATATCCATGATCAGCTAGCGGCAAGTTATCTAAATAGTTCACTTCTCAAGATGTCGAAGTAGCGCTCATCTATAAGTTTACAAACGTATTTTGTATCGAAAAATCATCAAAAATGGCTAACTTTCCATTCAGAATATCTTGGTAGAATTTTAGGGCGACGATGCCGTCATTTTTTACAGCACAATACACGTTAAACTGCCAAAGCTGTTGAGAATTTAATTCTCTAAACAAGTGTACGTTTGAGTCATTCCAATAATGGGAACTGAGTCGATTCAACAATCCATTTTTTGTTCATTTGGCTTCGTCCGACCAAATAACATTATCCAAAAAACCAGCATTTCCCTGTGACCGAAGTAAAATAAATTGACAGAACTCTACTCTTCGTGGAAAATCAGTGCCTTTTAAATGTTGTACTATATACATCGGGATGAAAATTGTGTTTCCATAAAATCCTTAAAACTGATTTTTGAGATAATCCAGACTCTAATGCTACTTGCCTTGTAGATATTGTCGGAAATGCTGCGAAATATCCTAAAATTGTAGTTTCAATATTTTCATTATTAGCAACTGGCTTATTTCAATTTCTTTTTGCTGTTATGGATCCAAAGTTCTTGTAGTTTTCTAAAATCCTTTTAACAGTTGGTGCTGTTGCTTTCTGTTTCTGCGGATATCGGATCACGAATTGATCGCATGTTCTTGAAATAACTCTGTCACATTCTCCATAAATAAGTAATAAGTTGAAATAATCTTCGCGCGTAGAATTTAATTGCTCCGGCATGATTATTAATAATGAATGTCAAATGGCAAGAAATAGTGACAATTCTGTAGGGTTCGATTGTTTTATTTTCGCCACGCCTCACCGTCATGGCCACCTAATAACAAAACCTGAAACCCGTATAGCATTTTTACAATAGAAAAATGTTGAATTGCCAATATTTAGAAAACTACAAATTTTTGGAATAGATAACCTTATACAAAGCTACCCTTATTTTTAATGATTAATGTGATAAAATTATAAAAATACGTGCTTCCTGTTTGAAAAAATTTTCTTTTGACGATTGCTTAAACATAATTTTTATTCTACTTTTTTGACCACTCTGTACTAATAATTTTCAAAATATCATAAAAAGCCTACTAAAGTCGATCTTTATCTACAAGAAAACTAACCCATATTAAATAAGTTTTGGTCCATGAACGTCATTTTTGACATAAAAATTTAAATATGTCCAAAACGGTAAGACAAGTATAGAATATTATATACGAAATAGGACTAGAATTTTACGTAGTAATAACAAATGCTATAATATATAGGGTGTCCTATTTAAATTAAGCAAGTTGAGATCTACTTCCGCTATAGCCAGAAGTGCTGCTATCTTGAAAATATTTTAGCCGACTGTCCTTCAAGCATGTGAATACACTGTCAAATTTTCAGATTCTTCCTAATTTTAGTTTTCCCACAATCGATCGATAAATTCCTTGGAGCATCACCCTATATTACACAGAAATATAAGACTAAATTAGACCTAAGCTAGTTTCTTTAAAAACATTAATAGACCGGAGACGATCTGTAAAAATCCATTATGATTTGGCTGTTGAAAGTGGCCGTGCTAGTTTTTGCTCTAAAGCCTCCTGAATAATACCTAAAACAATAATTGAGATATGCCGCCTCTCAAAAAATACTGCCTCATTTATTAATTTAACAAAAAGTGAAAAAAAATTATAAATCGATTGACTAAAATGTGGTTTTCGGACTTGCATTGTCTTTATTTTTATTTATTTTTACAACGCTTCGATTAGATTGTATGTCTAATGGTTATCAAGTATAAACTGAATGTTTTGTCTTAAGACTACGAGCTTATATAGGGACTGTGTCCACTGAAGCGCAAAATTTCGCTTCACTGTACACACCTCAATGATTTGATGTTACAAAGTAGTGATAGCCAAAGATTAGGTATCTCAACACTCGGTTTACTTAAGATCCCATTATTGTTTTTAATGTAAGCTGCTTCTATAAATTTTCTTTTTTTCATGTTGGGTTCCATATATATTGCCGCAGCCTCAGACCATTTCATATGGTGATGTTTATCCCAGGCGTGTTCTGCAATACCTGATTTCGACGTTTCCCCTTTTTGCGTATGAATTTTATGTTCCTTAATTCTAACTTCTAGTGGTCGTTTGGTTTTTCCAATATACATTTCACCCCACTCACATGGAACTTTGTAAACACATTCTTTCTTTTCGGTACTTTTTGGTTTTGTTTATGTTAAAAGAGCTCTAAGTGTATTTCCTGACTAAAGGCTGTTTTTATATTATAACTACTGGCAATTCGTCTTATTTTCTCCGAAGTTCCCTTAATGTACGGAATTGTGAAGAAGGAATGTGTTTCTTGCTGTCCAATGTTCGTTATTCTAAAGATATTTATAACATCGTCAATTAGTTTTGAAGGATAACCATTTTGTTGTAAATCGGATTTAATATTTTTTACCTTTTTTTTCAAGCGCGATTATAGAGGTTGTGTATAATTCCTTGTTTTGTTAAAACAGAATGATTGGAACTATGATTAAGATATTGTCCAGTATGTGTTGGCTTTCTATATACAGAAGTTTTAATAGTTTCGTTTGAGCGATTCACCATGACATCTAGGAAAGGCAATTGATCATTTACCTCTTTTTCATGGTAAATTTAATTGTAGGTCGAATGTTATTTAGATATTTCAAGGAATCATTAAATTCTTGATCATTGCTCTTCCATACCATAAAGGTATCATCGACATATCTCAATCAGACTTTCGGTTTTACTGTTGTCATTTCTATGGCATGAGTTTCGAACTATTCCATATATATATATTGGCGATGACCGGAGAGAGTGAATCTTTGGCAACAACTACTTTGTAACATCAAATTACTGAGGTGTGTACAGTGAAGCGAAACTTTGTGCTTCAGTGGACAAAGTCCCTATATAAGCTCATAGTCTTAAGACAAAACATTCAGCTTGTACTTGATAACGATTAGAGATACAACCTAATCGAAAAGTCGTAAAAATAAATAAAAACCAAGACAATGCAAGTCCGACAACCACATTTTAGTCAATTTTCAACATTGTCTACAACCTTCCAATAAACGTTGAAAACCGATTGTTGTTCTTAGGTTTAAATATTGTTTTATTACTACGCTGTGCAACGTCACTATTTAAATATTTCATTTTTTAGATAAGATATAACGGAGTATTAGATAGGGGATGTTCGTCATTCTATACTATTTTTTGGTTCAAGAAACCCACAAATTGGCCAGCTACTGATCCAGGGATTCGTGCGCGATTGGTTACATACTGTTCGATGTCAGTGTTAGCCATTCCAACTATATTCTATTATACATGTGCGATATTTAGTCATTTTATGCATTTTTTACCTTCATGTTTGCAAAAATCGGTCTGATTTTCTAAACGGACCGTTAGAAAAGCATTGGCAGGTGAGCAATCAAAACACTTTTGGAGAC